>QGOI01003169.1:0-12722 GCA_003313885.1 Boletus sp. MG55
GATCAAGTATCATCACGCTCAGAAAAGGATTCCAACAGATCAAGGCATTGACCAAGGTCCCACTTCCGATGTGGTTGGCATATATCTTTATCTATTCGTGAGTCTATCTATACCGTTTAGTCGTTCATTGACTCCATGGCCCTGACAGGGACTGGGCTGACGTGGCTACACCGGGAGCCTTTGGTACTAGGGTTAGGAATGCGCTAAGAGCAGAGCCTCGGAGTGTCAAGCTCACCACGCTCGTCGGCGCGGGTGGGCTATGGTATGGTTTCGGGAAGATGATCATGGAGATGTGTGTGAACTTTAATGGATGCTGGATAGTCGTGCTAATACCAATTTCTAGATTATCAGAAGACCAGAGCCGTGAAATGGAGGCAGTTCTAACGCAGGTGTGTAACCATTGTATGTTGGGATGTCTCCCGGCTCTGAGGATGACGTCTGTCAGACACTCCGCGGGCGTCTCACAGAAGTGATCGACCAAGCGCAACACTTTGCAACGCTGGGTCCTGCAGGAGGTGGAGGGACTAACAGTGACGTGACACAATCATTTAGAGAAGGTCTGGACGGGACGGAAAGAGAGCGTGAGGTCGAACTCTTCAATCTACATCGGATAGCGCTGATGTGTTGGCAGTATTCTTATTGGCACAAGAAAGCGTCAGACGAACAAAACGTTGGTACGAAGGCAGTGACGGAGCGCGCCGATGAACGAGCTGTAGTTTAAAATGAAACGCCTTCATCGCGCATATTGGATCTGGTTGTCATTGGTCCTTTTTCTGAGTGGCCTCCTCTGAGACGGGCAGCATTTTTAGCTCTTGCACAAACCTGCAACATGCTGAATATGAGCATCACGAAGAGAGATCACGTATATACCATTTCACGCTTGCCCATAGAGCAACTTCGATCACCATTAGGATAAAGAAGTGGATATTGCCATTCGTGAGGTATGCTGACCAGGCGAAGACCAAAAAGAGAACGGCAAAGGCACAGTCAACTGCGAGTAAAAACGATGGGTGTAAAGAAGAGCCTGGCTCGAGAACGAAGGAAAAGAATCCTGATACATCGACGTCGGATTCGGATGGCATGATACTCATGGCCAAGAACAGTTCACTCGTTTTATGGATACAAACATTAATCAACAACACTAGTACAGTCTGTCACCCCGACACGATGCAATGCGAAAACGGGTGTTTGCGAGTCTGACTCGGTTTGCTCGTGTACTGGAATGCGGGGCCAAGTCAGGAAGTTGTGGGACGAATTCAGAAGTCCAGCTGACATTGAAATGTGCCCGAAAGTTCCAAATACTTTTCAACGAAAAAGAGCACCGATTCTGGTCTAGGGACATCCTCGGAACCATCATGTTCGTCGAAAGCACTCTTGGGTGGTGTCCGAAGTACGGGAAGTTTGAGGCGATCTAATCGAGAGTCGAAAATCACAAGACTCGCGGGTGACGAGCTGCAAATGTAGGTACAGCCTCTAGAAACGAGAGAGACGACGTACTTGAAAGCTTGTGATGATAGAAACTCGATGGTTGAAAGTGCATGCGTGATCAGCAAGAGATAAGAGGATATCGTGTGTCTTGTGGGAATTTCAATGGCGTGAGGGGTGGCAAGCGTGTTGACTTACTCTCCTGGCTCGGGCAGGAAATACGCAGAAGGTTCATGCAACACGAGCAGAGAGGGTGCACGATCGAGCGTCGCTTTCGGGGCAATCGGGACAGATGGGGAGGAAACATCGTGTGTGCGGAGCGTGGCGAGGACCGCAACGAGGTGTTTGGGGCTATGAGGATAGCTGCGAAGGGGTCACTCGGACGGTGCCTACGTGATGAAACGAAGCGGCGAACAAGATGGTGACTCTCGAGCTCATGCTTGCCACTGTTCCAGTTCCGGAGTGCGCGTTGAGCCACTTGTCGTTCGAGAGTGCCTGCAATAAGACATGGCGGGAGGGGGTGAAGAGTATGGCATGATGCGGGGGTGGGATGGATAGACATAGATGAATGGGTGCAGAGGGGGGATAAGAGCCATGTACGACGAGGGACCGGAAGCGGGGCAGAGACGGTGCTGGCTCGGGCAACAAACGCATCTCGTTCTCATCACGTCACGTGTGGGCTGCCATCCTGTGGTTCTGGACAGCCTGTAAATGATAAAGATCCGTTCATCATCATGCTCCTTCCTTTCTCTTGACCAGTCATGTCTGTCCTCTCCACCCTCCCATACGCCGCTGGGCTCTTTGTTGACTCTGCCCAGGTCACGGCCCAGTTCCTCCCAGTCCCTTGGCTCGCTCCAGCGATCGGCCTGCTCAATACCCTCATCACCATGATCAGGCAGGCGCGCGCCAACAAGTGTGCCGGTCTCCGTCTCGTCTACCCCTGATCTCTTACCAGCCACTAGGTACGCCTTGGGGCAGCTCCAGGATCGCTGCGTCAGCTTCTTGGTCGTTGTTCGACAAAAGGGCGACGGTGCTCCCCCTCCAGAACAACAGAGATTAACCGCCGGCGTTCAGAGGTCTCTTCTTCGTGCACCCCGCACATCCCTCGGTTCTGATGACAAGCTTCCAGCACACTCCACAGCGTTATCGACCGTCTGGACAAGTGGTGCTCGAAAGGCTCATTCGAGCTTTTCATCAAGCAAACCGATCTGGCTGGTACGATCCAAGACTGTCACATGGAAATAAACGATAGTTTGACGAAACTCCAAGTGTGTCCAAAATCTATTTTCTTGTCCTTCTCTGGCTGACCCCTCCCCCTCACCCAAGCTCACTGCAGCCCTAGACACTGTGGTTTGGCAGTCCGAGTTCAAGGCGAACAATGAACGCGACCAAGCCGAAATTCTAAACTATCTTTCTGATATCAAGAATACCCAATCGATCATTGCGATGACCCAGCATCAACAAAGCAATGACATAAAGGCTATCATGGCACTGATGCAACAGGTGCGTGAGTGCTGCGGGTCGGTTGTTACTTCTATTCAAACCCCTTGACCCGCTGTCAGAACCTCTCAATCACCCCCGGTCATGATACCCAAGGGCTCGGAACTAACTTGTATAGAATACAAAAGTCTACAGGCAAACTTCTTGCGAATATGCATTTACAACGGGGGGAAGTACGCCGACTTGGCCAGTACCCCGTCAGTGGGACAGGTTCCATGGATATCTGGGAGGGACTTTACCTAAACGAAGAAAAGGTCGCCATCAAGATCTTGCGTGCCGTTCATTCCACCCCTAAGAGTCTTCAGGTATACCAGCATAAATACTGGTCCATGTATTTGCACAAACATTTTACCAGCGATTTAGACGCGAAGTCGACATTTGGAATAGGGTATGGGAAAACGATCAAGGACGTCACATTTTGCCTCTCTTTGGGTTTTGCCAGAGTGATGGGCCATTTCCGTGTGTCTTTTCTTTCGTGGAGAAATTTTTCACCTGACGTCAGCGATAGTTACGTCGTCAGTCCATGGCACCCGAATGGAACGGCTGACAAGTATGCCGCCCGCTTCCCGGACGTCGACCACCTTGCATTGGTCAGTCTTGATGATTAGATCGCTATCGACTTGGTTTACCGGGTAATTCCACAGATTAAAGGTATCAGTACAGGCATCTATGTCCTACACACCATGAACCCACCCATAGTTCACGGGGACTTGAAAGGGGTGAGTGTTGACCCTCTCGGGCATATTCACATTTGACATCTGCTTCCAAAGGCTAATATCATCATCGATGCGGCCGGAAACCCGCTCCTTGCGGACTTTGGTTTCTCGAGAGTATGCCGCGGTATTGTGATAATCCAACTCCCGTTCTAACACACTCGTTTCAGGTTGTAGAAGACATAACTGGCGTACCCTTCACTCAGTCTGCTGGGTGAGTGTGATCTTGCGAAGTTTTTGCTCTTTAAATATGCTCATGCTTGGTTCTAGGGTCTCGAACTCTCAAAGGTGGCTGGCGCCTGAGCTATGCTTCGACAAAGGCAGGCTCACCATGGCCGCTGACGTTTATGCATTCGGTATGACAATGTTAGAGGTATGCTGGTTCATTGGTGTAGATTCAAGCTCCTACTGACTCCTAAGCAGCTGATGACGCACGCGATGCCTTGGGTGACCGTCAGACACACTACACAAGTTATCATCAAGGTGGCTTCGGGCGAAAAGCCCCCTAGACCTTGTGATGCGGCTACCATTGCCAGAGGACTCGATGATCATCTCTGGGCAGTCATGCAAAAGTGCTGGGATGACGCAGAGATCCGGCCAGCTGTGACGGAGGTTATGCAGATGTTGTGAAGAAGGCGGTGCTACATGTTGCATATGTAATCTCTGCTGTGATATAGACATCCATCTGGTGCGCAACAAAAACCTTAAACGTCATGTTTCCTGTCCATAACATCTGATAATATCCTTTCCAATACGGCGAAAATATGTCCACCGTACAAGTAAACTATACATTACCTTCTCACTATCAAAGTTCAGGATCTTTCAGTTCGGGGAAGTGCTGAATGGCGGTAGTACGAGGTAATCTGCTTTCGTCCTAAGCTGAGATCTAAGCAGTATCTCCTTTTCCTCCCCGGACAGGCGATACAACTCGATCTGATCGTTGAAGTCAGCATTCCACGTGCGATTGAAGTATCCGGGTCGAGTACAAGTTATACGGCAGCGAAGTAGCTGTCTCTTTCTGCTAGCGCAGCTGCCTTCAAGTTGTCGCTGGCTTTCTTTCGTGCGGCAGAAGTTGTGTCTTCAGGTTGATAAGTTCTTCTCGACGGAGCTTCTCTGCGTGACTTGCATTGTATCAGTGTACCTCTTGTCGAATGCGAACTGAAAAGCTTTTGAAGTGCTCGCCTCGTTCACGGGCCTGGCTGAAATACTCCCCCATCTCTCGAAGCTTCTACTCTGTTCCTCGTCGGGCCTCGGTAAGCGCAGCTTTGAGAACCCTAACCCTGCCATAGATGAGGCACTGGCTTGAATGGAACAATGTCAGCAGCCAGTGCGTCATTTGTGTTGTGTCAATGTTGAACGTACTGTTTCTTTCAAAGAGAGTGGGGAACATAACGAGTTGAGGGTAATCAGGAGCACGACGCGCATGTACATACGTTTTCGGAAATTCGCGCTTGTGGCTGATATATTGCCAACAGGGGCTAGTAGTACAACCTTGCGAGAGCTAAACAGGCACGTCCCATGGTCGGATCACTTCACTCCCAGCAACAATTTTGATCTTTTCCATCAGGGTTATCAGAGCGGATTTCTCATATTCGTCTTGCAAGTGGGAAAGTCGGTTTATCTGATCACATATCTAAGTGCTGAGGCCCTAATTCAGAAATCTGCTCTGATAGCTGTATAGAACATATTTTCTACATCAACTTCTCGCGCAGACACTAAGCCCGAGAGTGAGAATTCGTGCCCACAAGTGACGGTTTCATGTTTCTGTGCCCTGTAATATTACTGCCTAGGGGTGGCGTGGGTGCGCGTCCGTTGCGTACCACCAAATCCATCGAGTCTGATAGCTGCATTCTTCGCGAACTTGAAAATGCATCCATTCGCGCCTTATGTCTTGCGAGGTTATTACAAGGCAACTGGTTGGAACGAGGACAATCTCTATGCTAATTTGACCCGGTCTTCCAGCGGTAGGCTCCTCCGCATGGTTCACCCTCTGTCCTAAAGTCACTGAGACAGCCATACTGGATTTCAACGTCCCGCATGGGTTACATCTTTCGATATCCAAGTCGCCAAACCCACTCTTCAGCACGTCATATTCCATGAATGCGATGCCATCGCTCAATGGTTCGGTGGGATACATCTTCACCTCGTGCGAGCTTGACATGAAGAGCTCTGGGGACGTCCGTTTCAAGGACATGATCGAGCGATTCAAATTGTCTCGCCAACCCAGACGACCAGAGGGAAAAGAGGAATGGCTGGCTGGCGAGCGTGTTGACACGCGGGGTGTGTCTTTGCCCACTACTTTTTGCACCCGTCATCTTGAAACGTTGACCGACAGAGCCCTGCGACAGATTATCTCCTCTATGGTCGCCTATATATTCCCTCTGGTCGATTGGACGCGCTGTATTCGACCCGGCTGTCCCCTACTGTACAGGCGCTGGTAGCTGCTATCTCCGACCCGCGATCGAGTCTCACCGGAGAAGGAAGAGCGCGTGGGGAGAACGTGAATAACATCATGTTCAGTCTGCAGCACGACGTTGGAAAATGGTGCACCGAGTATACCTGGAGCGCTGAAGACGGCATGTGGGGCGTGCGCGTGTTGCATAATTTTGGCAGGCTCGGCAACCCCGTCGAGCCTTCCGAGGATTCCACCTCCTCGGTCCGTCCCCGACCGAAACGCGTGGACGAGGAAGACGCCACCGGCGGTGGACTCAAGGGCCGTATTTCCGCTGGAGCAGAATTTTATATCAGTGCAAAGGAGAAGAGTGCAGGAGGTACGGAGATGGTTCTGTTTCGGCTGTCATATATCGAGTTCTTTCGTTTCAGTGTCCACCGGAATTCGGTTTACGACGCTCCCAGACTCGTCTGCGCCTTCATCCCAAATGCAGCCGTCTTCGTCATCTTCCCCACCTCGTGGACCGCCGTCTCAGCCACCTACCACGATAACAGCGTTGTTCAATCCGATGATAGGTCATGTTTCGGCCGCATATGCCGCCAAGGTCTCCCGGGACCTTTCTTTGTGTTCAAGATTTGATTTCAATGTCTACAGCTATAACAGCGAGTGGACCATGGGGGCAGAATGGTGGATGCGGCGTGCCCTCTCGCAGCCAATCTCGGATGGCGATACTTCTCAATCCCCGGACAACGATCCAAGTCCTCCTCAACAAGGGTCGCCTCGCTCGCAGTCAGACATTCGAGGAGTCGTGAAAGCTAGGATATCAACCAACAATGTGCGTTGGATCCGTTTCTCGTGTTGTCGTACCCTGCCACTCAACCCTTCCGTAGACTGTTTCGTTATTGTGGGAAGGACGCCTGAAGCAAATGCTGGTCAGCTTGGGTGTCGTTTCGGACCTATCAAGCCGGTCGAAACCCATCAAAGCCATCGGACTCGAACTATCGTATTTCAGCACAGGATAAGACTTTCATATATTACGCATCCCGAGTCATCTGCGTGTTTACCAGCGACGAATAAGAGTTTAGTAATGTATGGTGCATACACCTTAGCTCATTGAGAACAAAGTATAGGTATGTAAAGTGTGACGGAGAAGGGACGAAGTGGGTATATGCTTGGGACCCTGTGGGACGAGAACAAGATTTGTTTATCCAACCGAAGAGCACAAATGGACAGCAAGTATCCAAACAAGTTGCAGCAGTACGTATAGATCAGGAGCTTAAGTGAGTCGCAAGTCAGATTTCATGATGAGATAGTAGAGTCTTTTGTGACGGGGATTGCTTGTGTACGGGGAGTGGGTCCAAGTCCGCCAATCGTCCGGGCCAACCTAGAAATCGCTTCACCCGTTATAACAGGGCGGGAAGCCTGTGGTTGTCGCGAGCCTCCGGCAGGCGTGGAATGATTGCGTGAATGGGTGTAGACGTGTTTTCCAAGGGGGGAGGAGGCGCCTGATCGACCATGTCGATGAGACACCGTGCCCGGAGGGGCAGTATGCGGTTGATGGTCTCCGGGTCGACCTTCCGTTTGCGAACGGGAGTGGGTACGGGGGACGGCAGATGAAGGGTTATTGGTCAGAAGGCTAGGGGCTGAATGGGACTCTGGCAAACCAGGTACAGGTGCATGGATCGAAGCAACAAGACCTCGTTCGCTAGAGGATGCACTAGATACAGTCTCCAACTTGAGGTGTTCATCCGCGGACGGCGCATGAATCGACTCAGCCAATCCCTCGGTCATTTTCGTGAGTGGTTCTTCCTCCGTAACAACCACGGGAGGTTTGGGAGGAAGACTGGAAGGTTTACTGATCGATCTACCTCGGGCACGCAAACTCTCCATCGCTGCGACAGGCTTGGGTGGAAGGGAGTGATGTAACGGAGGTTTTCCATCGGGAAGATTGGGTGATGTTGATTCTTCCACGGCTGTAGGCACTATAATACATTGTTCTGGAGCCTTCTCGGCACTAGACGGCATGATGGCTGCTCCTTTCGCAGGACTAGGCAGCAACGATGGTTGGGTGGGCGACTCATTTACTCGCTCAGGTTGAGCGTCGTAAGTCTCCATTTCCCGCTCTTCTTCTTGGTGAACATCTGAATTTGGCTCCGGTAGCGGTTTCAGAGTGTCTGCCAGGATTGGGGAGATTTCCTCGTTCTTATCTTCATCGCGGACTGTATTGGTGTGTGTTGTTGTAATGCCCCAGTCGTCGAGATCTGGTAAGGAATCATCTTCATCACCAGCCCAATCGATGTGGCTGCCAGGAGTCGTCGGACGATTTTCAGCCATCGCGACGGCTCTAACACGTTCCACCAACGCATCGATGTCATGGCGAATTTCTGCCTGGTGAGCAGCTGCGAGGTGTGGTGGGACATCTTTGCGTAAAACCGTCTGAGATGCAGGTGTGGAGCCGCCGCGTGACTTTTGGGATTTGATAGCATTTGGCAGAGGTAGAGGTTTCGAGGTTGTAATGGCGTCTTTGGCTGGCTGAGAGGGGCGTCGACGGTTAGCAGATCGAGAGGGCGTAGGTGGAGCTGTCTGGGAGGTTTCGGAAGGAGAAGCGGGTGCTCGAGGTTGTTTGCGGGACCCCGGTTTAGGCCGGCCACTGCGTTCAGTAGCACCGTTAACAGATTTCTCCGCACCACTCGGTGTCACGGTGATGGAGGGCGGTACAGGAGGCTTTCGCGGGACAGAGAACACTTTTGGTGACGGGGATGGTGTGCTGCTGGCTGTCTCCGGGAGACTGCCGCCTTTTTGGCCCGAGTTATTTGGTGGATGGCCCCCACTGCGACCGCCCCTAACACCACCACCTCGGCTACCCCTTCCTCGAGTAATTCCACGGAAAGCTGTCCCTGGTTCACCTGTCCTCATGCTGCTCCAGTCTCTGCTACGAGAGCCTTGGGCAGAGGGGTTGGGGCTACTTGGTACGGTCCGGGAAGCTGGCGTGGCCATCTATCGAATCTACCGCACTACTGATGTCTTTGCTCGAGATTGGGGGAAACTGTTGATATACACGGCTCAGCTTCGCATGCAATTAGTAAGAGGAGTGACACAGACTCTGAAACTTTGAGGGAGAATGAGAGTGCCTGGCCTTTTGTTTTCGATTTCTTTCCTATACAGCTCTGGTCGTGACGGTCAACGAAATGGGTTAGAGCAGCTGTTAGTACTAGATGTGGCTTGACTGGCTTGGCTGTCCTTGAACCTGGGGAGTGGCCAAACATGGCAAAGCAAGCCCGCGGTAGCGCGTCAAGCACCTCGCGCTCGACGACATCACCGACGCTCCAAAATGTCTAAAGCATCCCAGCCAGAGCTTAAAAAGGTCCGTCTATCTGCATGCATAGCTTTACATTATCTCAACACCTCTCCCAGTTTATGGACAAGAAATTATTTGTTCATCTGCAGGGTGGTCGTAAAGTCAGCGGTACTTTGCGCGGCTATGATCTGTTCCTCAACCTTGTGATCGACGATGCCCTCGAAGAGACGACACCCGCACAAAAACACCCAATTGGCACAGTGGTAAGCCCGATCTCATCCCATCGCCTGTTGTTAAAAACTAATTCTCCCATCATCTCAGGTGATTCGCGGTAACAGCGTAACTTCTATGGAAATCTTGGAGGCAACTCGATAGGAAAATAGGAACCGACACACTGGCATTTAAAAAATACTCGTCAAGTAGATGGTTTGTTCACCTAACACGACCGGCGTACAGGTTGTCGCTAATATTTTACCTGTCCACACGATCATATCAGGCGAGTTGTACCATGCCGTTCATTGGCTATTGCGCGTGTAACAAACCTTCTTCCGAAGAGTAAATTCAAACGTTACCAATCGATGTTGTTGTCTGTAGTTTTGCACATCTGTTCGTCATCAATATGTGTATCGAATGCCCGATTTCATGGTTGACTTGATCTCTGCTGTTGAGAAGTGGCAGTAAATGCGCACGCAGGTCAATGCAAGCTAACATGCCTAAAGGTCCTTCCCACTATCGTCTAGCATCTCACTTTCCGGCGACGGCGAAGCGGTCCTGGGATCTGCAGTAAAGAGGTTTGCAAATTCTCGATTATTTGACAAACCTTTCTCGCACGAGAGCGGGTTACGATTGCTTCTTATCAGATCATGGTGCCCAAACTTCCGCATGGCAAGTGAGGGGCAGTTAGACTACGGGACATGTCGATTTCTCAGACTCATCCCTCATCGCATTTTCCTGAGTTCTATGATGGTCACAACTCCCGTGGAACGCGATGCAAAAATGCCTCTTGACTTGATCCGCTTCGTGGCTGTAGTCACTGGCGGCAATTCGATGTGCTGAGACCGTTTGCCCATTGTACCCCGTTAGGAGTTGACGTGATGATTAGCTAGCCTTAGTAGCCAACGGTATTGTTAGGCCCGTACAAGTGGTCTTGACAATATACAGAGAATGGAAGAACTTGCAACCCGCAAATGAAGAAATTCTCTTTCCTTTGACTTAGCCATGTGCTACTAAACTCCAGCTTTGGGACTCGGAGTCAAGCTTCAAGCTTCAAGGTCAAATAGGATTGCTGCGGTGTTGCGCTCAAGAAGCTCAAGCATTGCTCGATTCGATTGCACAAAATAATTTTGCCCATAAGTATCGACTCGACTTGCTTGGTTGAGTGCTAATAGTAGGCTCAAGTACATAACTAGGGTTAGGGTTAGGAAGATGAAAGTGCGAAAAAAAAGACGGCCTGCCCAGCCAGAGTGGCCATGGCAGGACTGGAAAATATTGAGACAGTGCATGAGCCGAAGCCCATACAAGCCGTGGTAACCCTCTGTATGGACAGGGTCGCCGTGCTATGGAACGTCCCCACGGCCCGCACACCTAGGTACATGAAGAGGCATACGCCATCAAGGTAAGTATGAGGTGTTCTCTTGTCTGCCCCCCACTTATATACATCTCTCGTCTGCGCACGGACCAACTTTCATTTTACTTGCCATTTTTGGGACTTGATTTCATTTGGAAAATATTATGTAATGCCAGCATTAGAACTAATAGTCCCCTGATCGATCATCATCGCCAAGTAGGGTGCCAGTGGTTTGGGAGACTGGTTGGTGTCCTTCATCGTATTAAAGCATGGCTGCAGTGCCATCCGAGTCCATCTCAATCGCTAGCAAGGAGGTCGTTCGCCTTGTGAAAGAGAGCCCCGACAGTGGTTGGGACCATGCATGGTGAGCGATGCCTGTTTCCCGGAACCAAGTCATGAAATGGCCCCGTGTTTCTCATAGGAAAATCGGGCTCACACCTTGGGATTCGGGGGATGTTCAGCCTCCGCTCCGAGACCTGATCTTATCGAACGAACTTGATCTTCCCAAGGTTGGCCGTGCTCTCATCCCGGGATGTGGCAGGGTAGGCTGTGCTAAAGTTCATCGATCAAGTATTCACGTCAAGCAGGGTTACGATGCAAGATTCATCGCGTCTCATCTAGGACTCGACACGTTGGCCATTGATCTATCGTCAACAGCAGTTCAAGCTGCGCGCGAGTAAGGCTCAGAAGCCCGAGTGAGACCGATCACTTTGTACTAACCCTCATTAGTCACTTTGATAGAAGTCCTTCAGGAGTTCCCGACGCCAAAGTATCATTCGAGGTAGCAGACTTCTTCGACTTTTCAGTCCCTGATGATCAGCGATTCAGCCTCGTCTATGACTACACGCGAGTTTCCTTATCCGGGTCTCTGCAACTGTGTGATGACCGGTTTCATAGATTCTTCGTTGCGATTCCACCAGTTCTCAGGAGTGATTGGGGCAAGCAAATTTCTGTGTTGCTGAAGCCTGGTGGTTATCTCATCACGCTCGTCTTTCCGCTCAACCTACCCGAGGACGAGGAAGGCCCACCACACCCCGTTAAACCTGAACACTACGTCGACGTTCTCGGAGACGGTTGGGAGAAAGTGCTCGATAAGGTCCCGGAAAATTCAATCCCACGGCATGTGGGTCGGGAGAGGCTGGTCGTCTACAGGAAGTTGTGATCTTCTGGATCCTCACCTCACGGCGCTGTAACAATCGTTTGACAGCGTAAAATAATAGCAATATTCGTTTGTATATTTCGATGTCAAGCTTGAGACTTTTTCAATCAAGGTGCAACAGTCAACCTCCCTGACGCGGCCACGTGCGAATTTTTACTTACAACGAGTCCGACTTGAGCAGGCTAGCCTTAACGCGACATTTTCAGTCCGAACAGTCGTTGAAGGAATTCAGAGGTGTCTCCATGCATATATCATGCAGAGATCCTTGACAAACCTCCGAACCGCGACCAAGCCTCGGCCACCTTTGCTGCACCGATGTCTACTCCACTTCGCTGAACCCGCACTCACTGCCGAGTCGAGCATTGGTCGTGACGCTATCTGTGATCACAAGCTTCACTCTCTCAAGACCGCGTTATTCCACGATGACGCCGACTCCTCGACCATTTGGGCGAGATACGTCGACTTCGCGGGTGCGCTTGACTACAGCCGTCTTCCTCTTGAAATCCACCAAAAGGTTCTTCGGAAATGCGTCCCTCACCCTTCCGTCCTTCGTCCGTTCGCTGCCAAACGCATGCAAGGCCCTGCACCCCCTCGCGCGCCGCATTTATATGAAGCCAGGCTGAAGGCCGTCATGCGCAACATTCGCTCCATAACGCAAAAGCCCTCTT
>QGOI01003177.1:0-15587 GCA_003313885.1 Boletus sp. MG55
GCAAGGCGCGTCGCGCCATCGCCGAGAGAGGAAGGTAGGCGAGGTGAGGGTGAGGACATACTGGTGCGGGTCTGTCACGGGTCACAGGATTGTGACCCGTACCCGTACCCGTGCTATTGCCTACCATGATCACACTGAGAGTTTGATCGGTTGACTAATAAAAGTGATCATGATATGATTGCTATGATCAAGGTTTCGCTAATGATTTCTTACGCAAGGCGGAGGTCTGTTTCTACGGTAGCTACGGAATGTAATGGTTTCAAACTGGCAGCTGTTTGGTAGCTGATGGTTTTGTGGTCTCAGACCGGTATAAACCAACTTTCAGTTCACAGATGCCTGGTCTGTCGAAATTGTCATACGCAGGAAGGACGTCCTTTCCATCTCAGCCCTCTCCAGCAGGACCTCACCGGCGACCTTGTCGGCAGTATATACCCTGTGGTCTGGGTGATATGCAGCTGGGAGAGGGGCTAGTTGTATGTCTTGGTACATTGGACCATAATTGGAGTCATTCGGGGGATGTGAGCCATAAAGATATTGAGAATTGCCGCGCAACCAGAAGAAATGGGACAGCGTCTGATTGCGCCTTCGCAAAACGATGAGTCTTCGGACACCATGACGTCAGAACTATGTGAGTTGTCACATCGTATGCGACACACCTGAAAATTACAAGAGCGAACACAAGTACAACTGCAGCGATGAAGTAAGGATGTTGAAGCAGAGACTGCGTATGGTCAGTTAACCGAACCGATCAAGTTCCGAGCCAAGACTTTTCTGACCTGAGTGTTTGTCGTGTCCGTGCTAGGTGACCTTGGGCCAACACTGTAGATGGCAGTCATGGTAAGACTGCAGAACGTCAGGCACCAGTAGTCCCACACATCCAGTTGCCAGACGAGATATAAATTACCCTACATACCGGCTCTTCCCACTTGTCCAGCCAAGATCATTTTTAATTGTTGGGGCTCTCTGGTGACAGGCAATCACCGATCAAAATGCTGTGATCACAGCAAATAGTAAAACAGCGTATTATCAGCGTCTGAGGTGACAGACGCGGGAAATCAGTGTCTATATGTGACGCTGTATGTGCTCATCCGGTCTAATAGAAATCAGCGTCGAATACAATGAATAAAAACGAATATGACGCTGATTGTCATTAGCCATGCGCTGGCAGGTTTATGGGCTTATTACTGTGCATTATTAGTCGGAAATTTGCAAAATCGATCTCAATGGATGTATTCCGATGCGAAAAAAAAAGTTATGTGGCCGCTCAGAATTGGAGGTGGTTACATTTCAAGTGTTGCCACAACCGTGATTCGAACGGGCATCTGCGCAGACACCATATAACGTTACCGCTTGACAACACTTTCGCAGGTCATTTGAGAGCTGTGATTGGAGGACAGGTCGGCGAAAAAGGTAATTAAGGGTCCTTCCAAAACAGGCAGCCCAATGTGCACTTAGGAAAACCGATCGGCGTACGACCTCCCGATTAGTTAAGCCTCGCAACATATTAACTAACCATTAAGCTACGGGGGCTGTTTCAAGTAATAAACCATTGTGGTTACATATATCGAATCTTCACGTACCTGACTCAGGAAGTGCACGTCTCTTGCGTCCCACTCATGATCGAGACCCAATTAGACCCCGGGGTTTGCCGAACGAGATCCTTTTACAATACTAGGCAGCGGTGGTGCCGCTGGAGACCTTGCTTGCGTTTTTCTTTAATCAGGAAAATTGGGGGCGAGTTTGTTATTAGTTACATGAATTTTGGCGTAATGATTGACGGAAATGGAGCGTGGACTGGGAAGAGGTGGAAAACAGTGCAATGCTACAGGTATTACAAGTTTTCGATCATTTGTTGATGCGCGTCAGTGAAGACTCTACGATTTCTGTAAAACGAAGACAACTACCTCTCACGTTAGCGTATGCATTTACGGATTTCAAATCTCAAGGGCAGACGTTGGAAGCAGTGATCGTCGATCTCGGAAAACCACCTACCTTTCAACTAAAACCATTCAATACCTATGTTGCACTTTCACGCAGCAGAAGTCGATCAACTATTCGTCTACTGCGCGATTTCCAGAACGAGTTGTTCACGATATACCCTTCGGAAGATTTACGAAACGATGACGTACGACTAGACTTGCTCGCACAACAAACAACGAAAGCCTTCAACGAAGGAAAGTATGTCTTCTATATTAGACTTTGGATAGCGCACCACCCACAGGAGTGACGAAGGTGAGTGTTTCATCATTCATTTAATCTTTCACGGTCGTTGAACTAACACCATTTTCCATGCATTACAGACATATTCAGCTTCGAATCGAATCGAGCTACTCACAGGTTAATGTACCGTTACCTTTTCTCACTATAATAGTATAATTTGTGCACCTCTGTCATTACGTCAATTTGACGATGTTCCTTACGACGCGACACAACGTCGAAGACGCTGCTCATGCCACACGCCCCCTAATCTTCGAAACTACGTCATACCTATCACCATGTATAGTAATTCATATATCTTTATTTGTCTTGTTTGTTCTTGTGTTAAATTGACACACGAAGTCGTTTTCGAAACCTTGCAAGCAAGGTAATTTACAAGCTGTGCCCCCGCACAGCTTGTAAAAATCCCCGATAAAAGATACTTTAGCTTCGACAACTGAAAATTTCAGAACAACACTGATTTTCAGTGTCAGACAAGAGCAATGATGAAAATCAGCGCCTTAAGTCCACGAAATCAGCGTCACCGTCACTCATTATGTACAGCATCAGTGTCCACGACGCCGATTATATGTATTTACTATTTGCAGTGTGTGAGTACTTGCGAACTTCGTACATAAATTAGGTTCACGACTTGTCGCCACCTCGTCTTGTCCCCGATGGACGCCTTGATCATACTCGCCTCCTCACTGGTCGAGACTTACGAGTTTGACCACGCCCTCGCCTCACTCCTACTCTATGATCATGTTCTTTGCATCGGCGAAGAGGTGTGTCTAGCCAAAAGAAAGCCGTCTCACGCATTCCAAGCGTTGTCCTACAAGGCCGAATACGTCTGGGCTAGTCCCTGGTCCCTCTCCAAGTTTCTTTACCTTGCTGTAAGTGTTTCCTTTGCTCACTCCGATTTTTTCTCTCTTTAACTGAGCCTCACATCAGATCAGGTATATGGGCCTCGCATTGGCGTTGTGAGCATGTTCCAATGTATGTTATGTGCTCATCTGATGATTCGTTTGTTCAGGTTCTCGATCGCTAGTAGGTCATCGACACCACTACCCTTGTATTGTTGTTGTTAATACACATCTTGAAGCCCTGAAATTGACCATCCGAGCGGTGAGTCGTTCTCGCTGAGCTTGTAGTTTGATGCTCATCAGCCGAACAGCCCCACGAGTCGTAAGTCGTTGCATCAACATCATACGTACTAAACACAGCATCGCGATCCAGCACCATGTTGATAATCAAGTTTTATGTCTTCATTCTTCCCATCACCATTCTCTGTCAATGTGTGTTCTCTTCCAAAGGGTAAACAGTAGAAACTAAACATAATCATCAGTGGTCATTACCCTTCGCATTTGGTTCCTCTTCTCCCGCAATCTGGCGGTTAGAATCTTCGCTGTCGCCCTTCTGGTCGCACGTCATGCCGGAGCGTGGCCGGGGGGGGCAGGGGCGCTCCTGTGACCGTCGGCCGTGCACGCACGTGACGGTGCCGTGTAAAATTTTCGCTGGGCGCGGGAGCGAGCGAGCGGGCGTGCCGGGCAGGGGCGCCCCTGTTACTGTTCCAACGGCCATGGACGACTCGGATCGCGAGCGCGTCGACGGAGTGAGCATGGCTGAGTTAGAGGGCCAGTAGGTCATCCAGGCCGCAAGCGAACAGGACGGGATGAGGGCGATGGCGACGATTGGATGTGCCGGAGTGATGGCGATGGCATTGTATACAACAGGGAATACTTGGCGCAGCGAGCACCGCACGCAGCGACTCGAACGAGTCGATACGCGATTGCTGGCTGCCGTAGGCAATGCGCATCAGCACGAACAGTACTTGCAAGCGCATGACGGCGAACGTACCTGAGGCATCCACACCACCTACTAACGACCCTAGACGACGTAGTAGTACCGAGCACCCAAACCCACCGTGCCAACTTACTCAAGTTGCAACCTCTAAGAGAAGAGCTCAACCGTAATGGCTCGATTTTCTGAATTAAATGTATACAAAAAACTATCCGAAGGTTCTTCCACGTTTGTTACATGTATATAGCAGACATGACTATTGATCAAAGGCCCGACGTCTGTAACAGATATTACGCGGTTTCTTGGGCATCGTGATCATCGTCTAGATAGAGAAAAGCTGAGTGTGCATCGTAACAAAGGCTAGGGGCATACATACATGATAATTGTGCTCTGGAAGGGGTTGATCAAGCCTGACTTCCACTTGGCGCAACAAGGTTGCAAGAACAGTTCCCAGTTGCAAGTATGCGAACTGAGCAAAGAGCAACTGAGCCGACATTCAGCAAAGACGATCGTGACCTACCTGTTCGCCAATACACCGGTGTCGGCCAGCACCGAATGGTTGGTAAGGACTATCTGTACCCTTGCTTACAGCGCCATATCCATAGTCGATCTTCTCGCCGTTTTCGTCCGAATATGATTTGAAAGCCTGAGCTGCGACACCATCAGGGTCACTCCACCGAGTAGGGTCCCAAGCATCTGGGTTGGGCCATATCTCCGGATCAACCTGGCTGACACTGGGAGAAGCAAGAACGTAGTGGCCACGGGGTACAACGTAGGTGCCATCTTTCGAAGGTGCGGCGAGAGTGGGCGGGACAGGAACATCAGAACGAACGTAACGCATGATACTGTGGATCGGTGGGTGCAGGCGAAGCGTCTCCCGAACAATCGAATCCATGACGGGCAGCTCACGAAGTTCCTCGTAGGTCATACTCCTAAATGTACCATCAGGATTTCCGAAGTTCTTCAACTGTTCTTGGTAGAATGCCTCCCTAAACAAGGTGATAAATAAAATGCATAAGGAAGGCTGAAGGTATACTTACTGTACTTCCAGGTTGTTTGCTAAGTGAAGGAGTGCCCAAGAGCCAGTAGCTGAACTCGTATGTTGGCCCGCCATGAGAAGAGCAATCAGGATATGGGCGATTTCGTGATCTGGGAGTGGTCTACCGTCGCGATACTTTTGAGAAATGAGAGCGGAAATCATATCCTGTGCATCCTATCACAGGTGTAAGCGCAAAATTATATCCGGTCGAGGTCTGGACTCACAACACCAGACTCCCTACGTTTCCGAATGATGTCGACATAGAATTCACTCATTTTCTTGTGAGCTCTGTCACGTTTTCGGTAACTCTCCAAAGGAAGGTTGGGAAAGAGGAAGTTCACCGGTGTGAATCCACCATCCAAATCATTGAACAAATCGGAGAATGACTTGTCCAAGCTTTCGCGAACCTCGCTACCTTGAAGTGTCCGCGATGCAGTCAAAATCGTAATTTGTGCCATAATATCTGTAGCATCGAAACGTCCCCATTCATTGATGTCGTTCATTTGAAAGATCAAGAATGCTAAATCCGTCTTCATGAAGCGCTCGACCTCGTCTTCGATCATATCAACGTAGACACGGAAGTTTTCGGTCGAGAGACCAACTTTGACAAACTTCTTCTGCTCCATGAAGACCTCGTTGGGGACGTCATAGACTACGTCTTTACCGAAAACGGGCGTGGTAAGATGCTGCGAACAGTCAGCTAGAAGTTGAATGTTACAGGACGAAACACACCTTATAAGCATCCTCTGCAGAAAATGCCATAGATTTACCACCGAGAATAAAGTTGTTGCCCTTGGGACCAAGGGCGACAGTAACCTTACGGCCCAACAAAACGAACGTGAAGACGTTCCCATACTGCCAAGGACAAAGTAGTTGAGCGAACAACTAGTACGACATTGTTTCAAAGCGTACCTTCTCTTTGCATCGGGCGAAGAAGTTCAATGGGTCATTGCCATATGAAATCGCAGAGCCAAAAATGGGTATAATATGGAACACCTCCGGAGGCAACGAAGGGTCACGAGGAAGAATCTGCAGACGTGTCAATTTGGTTTGGCATGGATCACTGGGTACATACCAGCTGCCTAAGAATATTCAGGACAATGGCAATGAGGGGCGAATAAAGGACCATGAGGAGAATGACGCGTCCCGGCGAGTTTATGATATAGTTCTGGGTGGAATTCAGCACGGTGGCCACGTAGCCCGCAGTGGGCAACGTGCTATTGAGCGACATTGAGAACGAACACCCAACAGGGAGATGGGAAGTCTGAAGCTTCCGCACGCGACTTTTTCTACGTTAAGGACCTAATCGCTTAGTCAGCAGCCGATCGAAATCAGGCCATTCTTTGAATGCGGAGTCGGGGCCGCACAGTTACATTCATGGTACGACAGTAATCGTACCACATCAGGGATGGTAGGATTAATAGACACGTGTGAGTATGCAGTCGAAAACTGTCAACCCTCTCTCAACGATAAGTGGAGTTGAGGTTGCGGACCCAGTTCAACACCCTTCACTCGAACCTTGACAACATCACCGACTCCCAGCGCCCCGCCCGACGGTGCGGGCAATGATCCGAACAAACCAAGCAAGGGTATGTGGCAAACGAACGAGCTGGCCACTCCAGTTCCATCGAGACGCACCCCAGAAATGGTAGCGCTCAGGAACCGTAATGGGTCGTGGCGACCGGTTGCCGGATGGGGGTCTTCTATGAAGCGTTTGAGATACAAATGGGACCAGAAGTCGACATTGAGTCTCTCTGCCCGCTTGTAATCCTTCTCCTTTTTCTTGATCTCAGGTGCATACTCCTCCAACCATGCCGGTGAGAATAACGAGGTGTTTGTCCTGGGGTTTAGCAGCGCGTGCTTGATCTGCCAGTGCACTACGAGGTCGCTGTATCGTCGTAGCGGCGACGTGACACGGATGTAACCTTCGCCGTCTGGAATTCCCATGCTCCAGTGCATCGCAGGCTCGAGTGTGTGTTCGACCGGAGGTATAAACAACTTGGACTTCTGTACAGCGTAGAAATCCACGTAGCCATCCGAGTCCCGCATTGCCAGCAGCTTCTGGACAGCTCGAGGATCCCCAAGGCATACAGGCAGCTTGGATGTTCTTCTCAGCATCGGAACACCGTGTTCAGAAGACCATCGAGAAGCCACGCGACACGCAGCTTTCATACACTCCGAGATGATCATGCGCGCGCCAGAACTTTGCATTTGCTGCCCTACGACCTCATAGGCTAAAGATGGGAAGCCGCGAAAACGATAGGAATCAGGACAGTCTAGAGAGGTGCCGATCAGAGGTTTGGGACTGATAGTAATCCTAGCTTTAGACAAAGTGGTGTAGAAGTAATTGCTGGAGGCTAGATTGCGTTGCCTGTGCCTCGAGATTGCCTCAGTTATGAGACGCAGATTGCTGATGTGCTCAGCACCCAGGCTCGCTACAGGAAAAGTGGGAGAATGCCCAGGAAGATGAAAAGGACGGAAGGATTCATGGCTTCTGACCGACTCGAGGAGGTGATCCACGCTATCGTAATCCACCGTGAGGACGTTGCGAACCAATGCTGCTCGAACTCCATAGTCCACCATGTTGCCCGTGGGGTCGAGTTTGAAGCTAAACGTAAGCACACGCTCGGGGTGTCCGGAGCACGAGTTTGCACCCAAACTCATTTTTGATAGCGTCAAAGACTTGGGGAGCATGGGCCATGTCCTGTGTGCAAAATACGCTGTGAACCCCATCTTTCGTGCCTCTTGTGCGAAGATGTGCGTGGGAGGTATAATGGCTGTGGGATCTGCGACGTGGACATGTATCCACGCCGCACCAGGCTCGGAGGGAATGGGTTCGATCGACAAACCATCGTCTAGCTCTTCGGCACCGACGTCGTCGACGACATAAACAGGCAAATTGCCAAAGTCATGCCGCAGATGCTCAACCGGATCACAGAGGTAGAGATCCTCAGACCCGAGAGAAGTGTTGTTTTGCAAGTTAGCCACGGCCATTTTGGTCAGATTCTGTTGAACTATCCGATCCTCGGTAACGACCTTCACCGACTTCTCCTCTGGGGTGTGGTCCAGGTCAAGTTCCGACCATCTGGATGCCAAGTCATCCCATGGTGCCAGGTGACCCAAGTCGACCAAGACTTGATATAGTACTGCCGTGTCGATTACTTCTGCAACCTCCAATTTCTTGAGGATTGTCGTCACGACAGGGGAATAGGGGTCAGAACGAATGTGGCGACGACGGTGAAGGGAATGGTGTAGCACATCAATGATCAAGTAATCTTCTTGTGTGTACCGGACATTCGTATTCAATTCATGGCTAGGGGGCTCGTTCCAGGACTCTATAGAGCGCTTTCTATTGGCTGCCATGATCGAACGGGCTTTGGATACAAAAGAATCAATAGCGGGGCTCGATTGGTGAATCATGTCTCTGACGGCAACCAGTTTGTTCACGTGGGACTGTGGACGGACAGCCCACACCTGAATCGTACGATGGGAAGTGAAGTGCGGAACAAACTCGACAATATGATTCATGAGGTAGCGATGCGTCGCCAGTAAGTTGTAATAGTCCATATTGTGCGGGTCAGATATGAGTTCTGCGGCTTGTGATACTGTGACCGTCGACCATTCATTGGGATCCGGAGATCTGACGAGAGGGTAGAGGGCGATATTCCGGCTGCCGATAGCACAATAGGCCTGGGCTACTCGCCGCTCAACTTCTCGAAGCTGCCTGAGAATCTCCACACGTGCGCTGATCTCTGTCCTCCTGGTGGGTGACGGAGTGATGCCAGCCCTTTCGGCGAGGTCCCGAGGGACCATCTTTGGAATTTCGAAGAAGACGTCCGCAACATAGTGGGTGAGCACATCTCCAGAGAGGGAAAGGGTGAGAACGTAATTGCGATTATCAACCAATGCATGACCGAGGACAATTCCCGACGCAGAGGTCAAACCCCTAGGGTACAGTAAGCGAACCATGGGTGCGGGATTACATTCATCATATACCTGCGGATGTCGACGTATGTACCAAGGGTCGGGATGTCATTTGCTTGGGACTCATCCGTCTCGTCCAGTTCCGGAGCAGAGTCTATTGTCGTTTCCTGCCATGCAGCAAGTTGTTTAGTTGGCGGTTTGCGAAGGCTCCCAGTAGCGCGGACATCTTTCTCGAGCCGCTTCTCTTCTCCTCTCAATGACCTCTTGTGCTTCCACCCCGACGCAGGTAATATTTGAGACCTAGAAGCCGCGTTGAGGAGCTGTTCCGTGATTTTTGTGACATGTTTCCCTTCATCGCGGAAAGGGCTATGCACAGAACCTTGAGAGACGGAGCTATCCGACTTTTGAGGCGAATATGAGATGGAACTCGCTTGTTGACGAAGACATTTCTCGAGGATATGGTTCGGTTTGATGTCTCTGAACCCGAGTAGTTGAGCACCCCGACGATGCATGAACGGAAGAAAATGCGAGCAAGCCGGCGGCTATGCAACCCGATCTGGCAGTTCAAGCAAACAGTACACCGAATCCGAATCCACACGTTCTCATTCTATCCAATGTTCAAACGAGTGGAAAGAAAACGAAAGAAGCGGGAGGAAGAGGAAGAGTTGGGCTTAGACGAGGACACGAAGGAAATAATGGGTCTGAATGACACTGACTCTGATGAATCCGATTCAGGCTCAGAGCACGAAAGTACTCAATCCGACGACGCGGACGTAGATGGGATTGGCGAGGATAGGGACCAAGAAGAGGATGCAACCTCCGAGGATGAACGCGTCGATGAGGACCCCCCAATATCAGTCGCCGAGGCTCTGAAAGATCCAATCTACCTCATTTCTTTAGACCCGACTGTTCACGGGTGCGTGTTGTGCAAGGGAAAGCTCATAAAAAATGCAGGAATGGCCGCTATACATAAGAATGCAAACGTACGTAGATCTCTGCGGGAACCCTCTGACGAATTTTCACTGAACCTAGACTTATGCAGGCACACAAGCGACGTTTCGAGCACTTCAAAGCGCTCTCTGTTGATGCAGACCCGCTCAGCAATGCTTGGGAACTCGTCAGATCAATCCGTTCTGCATCCAACCTGCGAAGGGCAGAGCCGCAGAAGCTGTCAAAGCGAGCTTTGAAACGTGTAAAGATCCCATTTTTCGTAGGGACGAGATTCTGACAGAGTATCTCGCAGCAAGTCAAGCAGGCAGTTCTACGTGAGAAGAAGAAACATCATAAAGAACTTAAGGCGAAAGCAATAGCAAAGAAGGCATTGAAACAACTCTCAACGGCTGACGAAACGAAGCATGTCGTTCCATCGAAGGTGAACTTGCAGAGTTCGCCAGTGTCGCAAATCCAGTCAGGAAAAACTCGGAAGAAGCAAAAGTTGGAACGTAAGACCTCTACTAGCACGATGATGGAGACTCAGGACGTGATAGCGAAATCAGCTTCACGCACCAAAACTTCAGATGACAGTAAAAAGCCAGTTCTCAAGTCCAGACTTAAAAGCACAAGGAAAGGCAACAAGCTATCATAACCTAGTGGCTGTTTAGCCTTCGAGGCACGTGGATTGCATAGATGGCTCCAGTAATAAAATCTAGCGCTGAAAAAGGGCAAATCCTCGAAGATGGTGATCATAGGGGGGCTGAGCTACATTAAAGATTGCAATACCCTGTCGGTCAACTGGATGACCTGCAATCACGTTCGTTACGGCTCTTGAAGTTAGCCAACATTGCACACACCTGATGTATACTTGGCCGTTCTTTGGGGTTCACCATCAACATACTGTCGATAAGGTCCTTCAACCCTTGAGAATAGGCTGAACTCGGATGCTTATACTGCGCGTTCAGAACGGCCATAGCGATAGATCCACCCTGTTCCGTAGTTTGGGTATTCTCAAAGGGCGAATGTGAATACGCCATTGCGAAGAGTGTACAGCCGAGTGACTGGTAAATTGAGCCTATTGTGAAATGTTTGGAGGGGAAGAACTTACCCAAATATCAACTTTTTCGTCCAGAGTCACACCCGTTTTTACATCAAAAAGTTCTGGTGCTCTGTAAGCCATTGTACTTCGCTCAGCCGCAATGTCCTGCAGCGCCACTAATAAGTCCCTGCAACAGAACCAACTGGATGCTTTACCTGCTGCAGCAACGCTTGCGACCTGGTCTCTATGCGAATTCTAGCCCTCGTCGCACTACCAAAGTCCATGAGTATCGGTGTCACGCCATCGTCAGCAATCATGACGTTCCTAATCCCCTAATTCCTCAGTCAAGAGACAGACGAAATTACGAAAAGGCTTACCCGGGTTTGATATCTCTGTGAGCATATGGTACATGTTCACTCTTTCCAGGTTCCGAATTTCCATTTGGCAAATCTGGTATTTTCGAAACCTCCTCGTCATCATCGAATACGCCGTCTTCCACATCCGACCGATGCTTCTTCACAAGGGGTATGTTAACGGATGAGTCTCCGTTACCTTCGGGATGTGATAGCAGTTCGTCACCCTCTTCATCGTCAGAGTGATGGTCGTTTAAATGATGTGTTTGCAAAGTAGATGGCACAGACGTTGGACGGGATTGTGATTGCGAGCCAGATGTCGTGTAGTAATCGTGTAGAGCACGAACGGCTTCACATGTACCCTTGAATATGCGAATCATATCTCTTTCTGAGAAGTGTTTGCCGTTGACAACATTCGCGTTAATGGCGTCTTGGACGTTTCCACGCTTGACTGTGCGTTAGAAGAATAAAATTGGAGTTTCAATGCAGACAGACCTTATACAGAGGTAAGAAAAGGTATACAATTTGACCTTCACCATCGGGATCCTGAACGACCGCGGAGTCCTAGTAGAGTTTCACTAGCCTGGCGTTGGGTACAGAAAGAAGCCTACCAGTATACGTATGATATTCGGATGTCTGAGGTCACATTGACATTGAGAATTATGAACAAGAAGAGTCGTATGGTCACTCACTTGAAGCGCCGGTACGCCTCAACTTCCAGCATGGCTTCCTTTACGCCCTCTGAACCAGTGGGACATCTTATTTTCTTCAGAGCAAATTGTCTCTGAAGAGGGGTATGTAAATATGACAACGAAGTCTACAGACAAGTACTCACCCCACTAGCTTCATCCTGAGCGAGGTAGACGAAAGAGAATCCGCCTTCGCCGAGGACTTTAATGATATTGACTACCCGAGAGGTATTGTCAGAGGCCCGAAAATGCATGATAATCAGATCACAATGCTGACAGCGCGACCACTGAGTACTGACACGTTCGACCATTAATTTTAATCTTGGCAGATTGCTGGCAGAGACACGAAGAAAGTGCCCAGATTGCGTCTTTGGCTTGGTCTTTCAGGGTGTCAAAAGCACTTGCAAGATAAGGTAAAGCCATTTTTTGGGTCGCGATATATCTGGACTGCTTGGTGTTTGGCGTCGAGCTGCCAGTGATATCGAGTCGAGTATAACAAACTGAGTACTGTAAGTATCGCCAGGAACAGAACTGCGGTCAGCCTACACAGCCACTCCGTATGTACATACGAGTGGCAGTGTGCGACCGGGCACCATCAGTCCGTTACACTCAGCAAATAGGATTCCTGCTGTCAATCATTGAGAGTGCTGTGGTCCACTTGGACTGTTTCAAGTAAAAGGGACTCGTACACGCCTCGTGGTACAGAAATTCTGGCGGACCGTTTTGTGAAGAACGAATATCTCTAAATGGACTATAGCGGAAGTACGAGATATGTAGGCAGATACCATGATCAAGTACTGATATGAATCTGCCTCGTGGACAACTGACAACGGGCGATAATCTTGCATTCTCGTGGAGCTACAGAATTTCTGCTCCGCACACACCCTCTACCACATCGAGCACACAAATACGTGTTTACATCCGTTACTCAGAACTTTCCGCCCACAACAGCCAGAATGGGGGAGCCCAACGTGAGTCCGCGAGTTCGTCGTTTGATATTTTCGTAAATATTGTCGATACTTTCAGCCTCCTAGTACCGAAACCGATGTCCTCTTCGTTGGCCGGACAGGTGTCGGCAAAAGCTCTCTTATCAATATGATCCTGGGCGTCGCAGATAACACAGGGACCGCAGCCAGAGTGTCTAACGATACCCGCCCGTGCACCACACAGATTACTTCTTATTCAACGTTGCTGGAATCAGGCTTGCGATGCCAACTCTGGGATACACGGGGCCTTGATGAAGCCGCGGATAACCCTGACCGATCGTTCATGGCGAGGATAGTGGACCGGATTCGCCATGCTACATCCCAGCAAACGCGCGAGTTGAAAGAAGCAATCCGAGACCGGACTAGACTGACTACACCAATTCTTGTGTGGTGTATGGACGCCGCAAAAATCGATATTTCAGTCCACTGGGAGCAATTTCGGAGGGTGTATGTGGATTATTGCGAAAGAAAGGCCATACCGGTGGTAGTGGTCACTCAAATGCAACCAAAGGTAACTGGGTGGGAGACGAGGTGTAATGATCAACTCGAAAAGTTGGATCTTAGAGAAGGGCCCAATACCGTGACTGTTCCGCTATTAAGGGTGAGGAAGTACCTCAATGCATCCTCCCCTGGGTACGACGAAGATTCTAAGGCCCTCAGAGATTTCATCTCTGACCTTATGAAACCCGGTAGTCAATAACCTCTGGAAGTAGACTACGTATGCCTTATACGCCTTTCTTGGTCTACGGTACTTGCTAAGGTCGTTAGTAGCATGGTACCTACAGATCATTTTTTCGCCTACCATTTATTTCATTCTACTCGAAGCTGTAAAGGTGGCGCTTGTAATGATCGCACCTGGCAAGGCGAGATTGGGCCAGGCTTCCACTAAGTAGCTGTGGCGTAGCATCGTGGTAAAAACGCGGTGATGCCTGATGGCGGCCAGCCACGAGCCACTATTGAGGGGATCCCGACATATCAAATGGCCTCAAACCCCCCAACCCCGAAAGAGTAATACTCACCTTGCCTACTTACACTCACCCGTGTTTATTCAGATTGTGGCAAGACAATGACATCAAAGGTCTGGTGCGTTTCCTGCTTCGGATTCTTCATTCTAAACATCGTCAACCAACAGCATAGACCCACTAAGCATGTCGCCCTCGTTGGGGTGACTGGGGTGGGGAAGAGCACATTAGTGAATGTGCTTGTTGGCTCGTATTGCGCCGAAGTAACCAACGATGGCGAGCCGTGTACCTCTCAACCGGATCGCTATGACATCGAGTTTGAGGAAGATGGGTCTAAATACTCTGTGTGGGACACGAGAGGCATGAACGAGGCGTGGGAGCAGGAAGCGACGGGCCCCGTTATTCGTTTCCTCAAGTTCCTCAGAGTGCTTCCCGATGCAGAACAGGATCTCCGGAAATTTCTGCGCGGAAAGAAGCCTAAAATCAACCTGATACTGTTCTGTATTGAGGCGAAGGATATACGGCTCGATGCTCATTGGAAGAACTATAGCAAGATATACGACAAATTCTGCAAAAGGAAGATCAAGGTTGGGGTGGTGGTGACTCGGATGGATTGGGATACCAGGAAGACGGACTGGAGGGGGACGTGCGAGGGTAAGGCAAGGGAGGCGGTGGGAGAGTCTCCTGACAAAAGGTCCGTTGAAGCTGTCCCAACATTTTCGAGACTTGAGGATACAAGAGACTGCAGAAGCAAGATTTTGAGACTTATCTCTAATTTTTCCTAGGAGAGTTAGAAGTCAGTGGTCGCTTTAGACGCGTTTTAGTTATCCTGCGCCCTGGGTAGACGTATTACCACCATGTTGAGTATTCTTCGCACCATTTAGTCTTGCACATTCCATGCGAGCACCAATTGGGTGAGATTGAGGTTGGGGAGCCTAAAGGCATAGTGGAACTCGGAGGAATAACTGTGGCCCGTCGGTCGGAATTGGACGTGCGAAACGAAGTAAGACGTCACTGAACCTTCAAGTTCGAGTCACGCGATCGTAAGTGCAGCACAAGTCGAGTAAAAGTGATTCTCAAGAAAACGAGTGGCCTTGAGCCACTTGTGCACGCCTTCAATTAATCTGTCTTGGGTGGTCTTGAGTGGCGTATCAAGTGAAATAAGTCACGAAAAAGTCTCACTAAGGGCGAGCACATTTTGCTGATCGGCGGCCGTGCCCGATAAACCTGATATGGGACTGGCGCACGTAACTTGTAGCGGGCTATTCGATGTTTCAATGTAATGTGACTCCCGCGCTTTAGCAGACTGTCATGATCAAAGGAGGATACAACATCAATACCATCCTCTTGGCTGGCCAAACCGGCGTTGGAAGAAGCACCGTAGTCAACATGATCACTGGTGCCACCGACGGCTCAACAGGAGCAGCCAAAGTATCAAACGGCGTTCGACCATGTCCCATAGAGACTACTATGCATACAGCATCACTAGAAGCCGACGGGACAACCTTGCAATGCACCATCTGGGATACACGGGGCCTCGATGAAGCGGTGGATCAACCGAATTTCATGGACACGGCCGCCAATTGGCTTCGTCAGCAGGGCTTCGGGCTGTTCTCCAAACCCCCAGCCGAACGCGATCTCAGAACCATCTGCCGAGACCGCGTTC
>QGOI01003181.1:0-13104 GCA_003313885.1 Boletus sp. MG55
TGGAGGGAGCCAGCCTGTTCCCCGCCATTCTAATGGAACGCTTCGGCAGTGTTCGCTTACCACCCTTTCCCCAAGGGTGCATTTCTTCCCGTCGTTTGTGGCGAGGTTCCACACACGTGTATCGATCCTCGTTATCGACTCGGAATCCAGCCGGATTGGCAGTTGTGGCGTGCATTCGGAATGTCATCCAGCCATTCGTCGAGCGATGATGACCTCTGGTTGCCCATCTGGAACCATCACCAGCCTAATCATGACCACGATATCCAAACCAGATATCCATCATCCATCCCATCCCGTTTGGCCAAGGCCAGCCCATGCCATTTCCATATCCGTCTTGCATCGTTCTCAGCCCGTGTCCCTCGGAGCATAAGCGCATGGAAAAGGCCAATATTATCTTATCTCTCCCAGCATGGACCGCCACCTACTCACTCCCTGGCCCAATCGGCCGAGATTGCGCCTCTTTTTTAATGGCCGTGACCCATAGATGGTCATCCTTCCTTGTGGAATATAGCTATTGGACACCTGTGGAAAGAACCGTGACGTGTTCATACATATAGATAATCTGATTTGGAACACAGAACGGGCATCCCAGGACGTTTGCATGAGTTACCGGACGCTCGTCCCATCGTCCCACTCGGAAGCATACGGAATCGTCCAATCCGACCCCACGATCACCCTCCTCGTTCGGTCATTCATATAGTTGCCGCTTCTCGGTGTCCCTGGATCACCGTTCGTAAGGCTCTGCATCAGTATCATGATGGCGATTATAAAGCCAAGTTTGTTTCAGCTCTTTCCTTGCTTCGCGGATGCTCCAGCGGTTTGGGATGACAAGAAATGGCCGACGTCGTCGAGAACGCGGGCTATGCATGTTCTTCGAAACTGTTCATAATTAATTTGCTCGTTGTCATCAGTACTTGTCGGGGTAGAGGTGGGATTAGACCTTGACGATGCACGTACACAGTGACAGCTCATGGATTCTGTGATCCTCTCATTAACGGAAATCGTGGTGTGAAGTGACCTGTCCGACTTCAGCTGGACGGATAACGAGGAATACTGTGGTTATAAATGATTGATGGAGAACATCACCGCGCGCGGACTTAGTGACCTACGACCGGAAGAGGTTGTCCTATGAACCACGGGGACAGATTTAAAGCTGTTCAGGCCCGATGCTGGGCAGTCCGAATATGGGGGTGGTCCAAGGCCATTCAAACGAACGGGTTGTCATGGAATGTGTCCGGCGATAAGTTGGCGCTGTCGTGTGCTTTGTGATCTTAAGGCGTGAACGCGTGAACCTACGACGTAGTAGCGGGGTCAAACCTTAACTCTAGGGACATGTCATTAAAGATTATACGCCAAGGAACGAGAGATATCTGTGCCGAGGTGATGACTCGACTCATTCGTAATGGTCATCCGAATGACCTTTGCACCCGACGATCTGTCAATCATTCGTAAGCAAGGTGAATATTGCTTATAAAGTCGTCGAACATTCGGACATCGGAGAATCGTAGTTGAACGTTCCAAACGTGGTTGTTCGAACGTTCTCTAATAACTGGCTTGATAACTTGATACCCTTGAACGCTCTCCGGCGCGGGTCATGTTTTGTTCCTTGCACAGCGATTGTCAGCATATCCCGGCAACGGTTTTCCAAAATAATCGTCACCGGCGAATATCTTGGTAGTTGCCGGGGCAAGGCCCGGCAAGCCTGATTTCATTTCGGTAATCTCCATCCGAGTCATGAGTATTGCAACTGCAAACTGCTCTCGTATAAAAATAAGCGGTATTCGGTCATCATCCAACCTTGATGAGACGCACCATGATGGATCGCCTCGATCAACTGAGCATATGATGCACTAGCATCGAATTTACAAGATAATCCAAGGGCGAAACTGTCACCTATGCGGCTATCTTTCGATGCAGGTTCACGATCACCCAGTAAGGAAAGCCCACTACCGGCAGTCGACGTCACGATTTCAGGTCATCGATCATCCGGCTAGCTTCGAAGGGGGGTCATCATCGTTCGTCACCTCGGCATCTACCACGGCAAGGTCAGGATCACATTCATTCTCGCAGGCCATACCCACGCACACGCCATCGATGACCACCACGCCAAAGCATGACGCATCTCATTTTGAAACACCAAGATTGGAGATTGGCTCGGTGACGAGAATGAAGGACGGATTGGGAAGGGGCGGGGGAATCCTTGTGACGTGCACGACGCGTGCCCCGAAACCTGTTTTTATTGCGAGACGACGTTCGAACACGTTCATTTCGCGAATCTGATTCGAGGGTGCATAGCCAATCTTGGGTGAACCCTGGTGGACGCTGTCCACGAGGGAGGGGTGGGGGGTCCGTGGCAAGTACGAGCCGTCCACGGATGCGATGCCGCGCTGTGCCAGTGACGGTGCGTCCGGCGCGCCGTAGCCTCATGGCGTTAACCCCTATCATGGGTGTGTGCGGAGCGTTGGCCCATCTCCTACCTGGTCGGGAATAAACCCCAGGATGCGGCACCCCCAGTCTCATCTCGGACCAGGCTTGGACGGGGAGGGTGTGGCGTTCACATTGTTTCATATCCGATTTCGGTATGTGCGTGTCGTTTTTTGAATTGGCTGTCCGAGGCGAAGCGCGGTGCTGCACCACAGTATCCAGACGTTCAGCGCGATACATACTGCAAGTTCGTGGAATAAAAGTGTTCCCGCTGAGGGGGTCACGGAAGATGGGTCCTGTTCCATTTCGTCGAATCCAAGTTGTGGCGCGCTTATGCGGATCTGGGAGTGCCCGGTCAACCCGAACAGCAATTTGGAGGATTGGAGGTGGGTGCTTTGTTGGAGAACGGATGCGGCGCAGAAAAAGAATATCGTACCACTCGCCCCCAGGCCCCGGCCAAGTCTGATTGCGGCTGCGTTCAGATTCGCCACACTTCACGAAGTATGAGTCTGGCACCTTCAAGTTAGGGATTTCAAGTTTCATGATTGGATTACCGTGAGAAACTCGTATATAATGCCTCCAAGACGCGACGTGGAAGTCGAGCATTCGATCGTGCTCCATACTCCTTTACTGAACTCCGTTTATCCATTCAAGCCCGTCTTCTGAAGGCCCGACGCGCACACATGGCGGCACGCGAGGCTTCGATGTCCGGTTAGGAGATCATGTTGAAACCGACATCAAGTCTTACCGGAAGGTAAATATTTCTTGTGATCAGTGGCTAGCAAATAAGATGACGTACATGGTGCAGGTCGAAGCAATCCACAGTAGGTCGACGGACATGTGTTTATGGAGTACAAGCAATATTGTCCTCCCTGATATTTGATCTTGGACTCATGGGACATCTTTTCTTCCCTGACCGTGTCAATGCCATCGCAAATTAAAAATTGCAGGGCTCTTGGATCATGGATATTGTCAGTTCTGTCACTCCGAGAGGTCGTTTTTTTGCTTTCAAGTGGGCCCATCTTGAGAAGGAACGTAAAAAAGTGAGTCGAGTGTCGCACTGTTCCTGCTCTCTCTATCGTTCACAAATCGCGGCGTTCACGATTTGATTAACATCGATCTCGTAGACACACGCCAACGGGGGTCTGGTCCCTTCAAGTTGTGAAGCAGGATCACACGAGCTAGTAAATCTTTTTTATCATGACTGCCTTCCCGCCGGCAGGTCAGAAGACGTACATAAGCGCTTAGCGACCATCCCGTCGGGCGTCAAAGTTTAAAAATCTATTGAGATAGACGGACCTGACATGTCACATAATACGTCGCATGCACATGCTTTCTCATTTTCGCCACGACCCTCCGTCTTCCCTCTCATGAACGGCCGCCCAGTAGCTCTCTCGCAATTGAGCGAGCCCAGATTTCATTGGCCTGTGGGCATCTAAGCTACCCCAAAAATGTCTTAACCCGCCTCATTGCTGCGGGCACTTCCAAATGGAGACTAGCACACTGCTCTGCTTTCGGGTAATTTTGTGGATGCCTAGGTCCCCGTCGAGTTTGGGAGAGACGCACCCAGCCGCATCTGAGCATCATGGACTGCATCGATGTGTGTTTTGCCAACGATTATTCCATCTAATTTTTGTCACAAAATTCCCTGACGCTGCCGTGTATCGTTGTGGTTCATGGCCGTTACAGTTCTCAACCATCTGGGTCATGTCCTACGCGTCCCACCTTCAAAGTCTCAATGCAAATTAAGAACACTCTGAAGCCTAGGATGTAAGGAAGTCACTCTCGGCTCCTCGACACCTCACTGGACCGAAAACCTGCCTTTTTTGGTGACCTGGACATTGTTTTTACCTCTACCATCGTGCAATCTTGTCTCGTCCTGCGGAATATCTCTCGACATGCCAATCAAACGTTTCCAGTTGGCTGTTCGTCAATTTATAACATTCGTTGATCTTCACTTTGTCTCACGCGTCATTTGAGCCTCACAGGTCCACCCCTGATTCCAGGACTCGAATACTTTCCGCATATGCAACCTGGTCGCCTCGAGTTCTCCGCGTTGCTCCAGTAATCCCCCCCATTTTGGATGCCCGTAAGTCTGGCTTTGTGCTTCGAACATGAAGTGGCAATGAACCTGACCCATACATGCAGGCAGATGCTCTCCGATGTCCATCGATGAAGCTAGCAAGTTGGCTTTCGATCCTCCCCCAAGGCAGCAGCCTGATGCCATCGATTTGCGGTCCGGAGCACCGCCACGTGCCTTTCATCAAAGTCAGCAGGTAGCAAAGCTTGACCTCGTGCAAGCATATTTAATCGAGATGGTTGCTTCATATATCCATGCATCATCTCTTGGCAATGTGTCCCTATGTGTCTGCTACTGTCGAGACCGCCCATCTCCGTGATAAAGTTAAGTGCATCCTGTATTCACTTCCTTATCGACGTCTCCATGTCTCCTGCAGGACTTTTATGTTTTGGGCCCACCGGCTGCCAGTGGAGAACGCTGGCTAGTGACAGGCCCCACCAGACCGGGTCGTGTGGTTGGTGGGTCGCTGTCATAAGTCGTATTTGCTGAGACTAGTGTCCCCGCGCCATTTACAACGTAAGTCCGCCTTATAATTATTGCAGACTTCTCGAGTTTTTCCCTGCTCGGACAGTTTCTCGAACTAGGTGACACCGAATCAGTTCCAGAGAACACACGCGCCGTCAGCTCGTCACTTACACTAGTGCCAGCGCGTGTTCGAGATTTTGATGAACACATTCAGCTTCTTGATTCCGTGGACCACACCTTCATATACTTGTTTCTGTCAACCAATGCGAACAGAGCGATCAGGGATGGAACATACTTGGGTGCTGAACTTTGCAGATGTGCAAATCGCCAATTGGTAGCGTTAGATGACGGTGCAGTCCTGAAATGCAAGTCCGGCTACTATTTGGACTGCTCTCCGGCATTTGTTCCGTGGCTGGTCTATCGCCAAGATCGTCCTCGAGTCCCTCGAGTCCCTGCCCGTGCTCATCGCGGTGTCCCCCGTGACGAAGACGGCGATACTTTTTATTTGGGATACGACGATTGGAGGACTTGTCGAGGCGCATGCCAGTCATGCTGCAGTGCGAATCAGGAGTAGCTGGATGAGGGGTCTGCCAGCATTCTGACGGAACACCCATGATCATGTGTAGTCAGCCAAGGCCGATTGAGAGTAAGTTGGTGAGAGCTAGGGAACGATGACTGGTTGTGTCACCTCATTTCCTCATTCTCACCATTGTCTGGTTCTTATATGTGCAGGCGGCAGACAAAAAGCGCCCCTGAGGTTGGTGGTCACCTATTAATATGCTCGTGCTGTTTGTCGTCAACATCCTCTATCATACATTTCAATTGTATTCAACGTTCAGCTGTCGGTTGTGCAACGATAATTGGTCACGTATGGAGGGCCCTCCAAAAAAGTGGCATGCAAGCCATGATTCGTCATGGCGTGCTGTACCATGAGCGCTTGGCCGCGAGAAATAGCCTCCGCCCTCCAAACCTATTCGACCAAATTTGGAAACCGGAAAGTTGCGGCTGGTGGAGGGCCAGGCTCCTAGATGGAGAGCATTCGTTTGCAAAGATGCATGCCGACATCTATCACACACAAGATGGTACAAGTGGCCAACTTCTAAGCACTTGGCACTTATAGTCGAGGTGCGACGATCGGAGCCATCGAAGTTCCTGGGTCGTTTACTCGCGTGATCGAGCCACAGCGTTGCTTTGGATGAAACTCGAGACTCAATTGAGCTGCCATCCTTGCCAGGATATGATGGTTCGCGTTTTCCTTCATTCTCCCTATCGAGATTCAGGGGGATAGCTCATTCTGACGACGGCCCAGATCAAACCAACCTGAGTGCAAGGAGGGCAGAGAGGAGGCAGAAAGGCGGCTGACGTCCACTTCAGGTTCCCCTTCACAGGCTCACAGCCCGGATCTGCGCAGAACCACTCGCGTTTTTCTGTCAGCGGGGCTATCCGTGCTCAGCGTAGCTACGTCGAACAAGTGATGTCGCTTAAGGGAGAAACTAAAGTCTGCGAATGACGACCTGCACAAACCTACAGCGTAGCATTCTTCGCGCGGAAAAAGGGTGTTCGCAGACAGACGGACAATCTATGGAGAAAGACTCGATGCGTCGCGTCCGAGGAGAACACGGCGCTTCACCCTGGCCACCGCTTGCCAGATCGATCGAGGCTCGAATACGGAATTCGCTCCGGGACACCACAGACAAGTTTTTGGACGCGAAAATAGACGTCGAGCAATCATATGACATGCCACACCCTATAGCCAACGGAAACGCGGCGCGAGTGGACCATCAACGTGGCCCACCTCCATCCATTCGGAAGCAGGGCTATGTCAAAGAGCGATGCTCGAATGAGGTCAGTTCCGCGCGAGTATTCATGATCTCGGTCCTCCCGGCTCCTCCTCTTGATGTCAACGATGATGACACACATGGTAGATGCGAGTTACAAGTCTGATACTCAAGCCCTTCAATTTGCGTCACATTCAAATCACCAAGGTACGATCCTATCGACACGGCACGTATACGAGAGCGAATAAATTGGCTTCCTCGCCGCAGTGTCATGTGTCAAATGTAGTTGACACTCGCCATTGCGATAGTATATCAGGCAACCAAATGAGTGAAGATGCGAGAAACGCAACTGGACGTAGGCCGACCAACTTGGGCTCGATCCTGATCAGAGTTCGTCTTGTCTTGTTGACCCGACGGTTGTGTTCGAAAGCACTGCTTCCTGGAGATGCAGAATCCAAACGTGTTATCAGACGAGACGAGCTGCAATCCAAATACTACCTTGATACAAATTTGTCCGGTTAACGATATGAACAGATACAATGGGATTGGGGGTGCGGAATCTGCGGTGAGTGGTGGGGAGTCTGAGGCTGAGTGAGACGTGGCATCTGAGGACCAAGCATCATCTCGGCCCGAGCTTACCTAGTTAGTATAGCTGATGCCTGCCCAATCTTATTTCATGTACAAGCTATTATTCGACTACCGGCGCGCGATTCATGTCAAGTTGTTGTGCACTGTCAGCCGCAACAAATGTGATGTAGTTTATTAATGCTGCGAAAGTCATGATGTTCCTGTCAAGCGGCGTTCACATCACAAAATTTACGAAGTTCAGATAAACCTCTTATAAACTCCTCTAGTGATTTCATGGGCCTGGAAAAATCTCAAGCCAGGCCCGTATATCATAAAAGGACTGTAAATAATAGTTTTAATATGGTCCAATCGAGGGCGAAATAGGGAGTGTAATGATGCACATGCAATCGGCAGCGCGAGACGAAGAAACTGGTCAACACACCTTACAGGTTGACGACGACGTACCTGAAGTACAACACTACCAACCCGTATCACCCGACAAGCCCACGAAACGAGATGAGCCCCCGAGCGTTGAGCTCCAGGGGCAGTGGAAGACCTATGCGAGCTGCGACAACGGGCTTACCGGAGCTAAGATGGCGATCTAGGGACATCCAGCGATGATGACGATGATGCTGGGAACTGGCAGACAAAGCTGTGATATGCGTTAGAAGAACACGATCCCGAATGCTTGGAGAAGAGGTATGAGGAAGTTATTTTGAGGTGAGCCAGACAACCAGGGAGACAATTTGCACGTACAATGCAACTCCCGCAGTGACGATACAAGTCTTAGAGGCGATAGCAACCAGCACGCCAAAGAAGTGGATGCAGCAAGTTGAGAAACTGGGCCAGGAGGTCATTAAGACGAGTCGGACGAGACGAGAGGTATCAGAGACGATCAGGAGCGCCAAAGGGACGGATTCGGCGTCTAATACAATGGGAAATAATGCAAGAATGGACAATGCAACAAGCGGCGCACGCCACGACTCGAAACGAGTTGAAAGGCGACCGCTAGTTGTAGGCAGGGCGAGTCAGCACGGTCGGTATGAACGCAAGACGGGAAATGTGCCTGAACCTCCCGAGCAACCTCCCATAAGCCCTAGGACGCCTACCTAATATGTGAACCCACTGCGCCGTCAAGGACGACTCAAAATGCGACCTACAAGAGTCAGTTAAAGACCCACATACCTAGTCATAGTATCGGTCATGCCAAGACCGAACCGGTGAATCGGATGTGATACACATGTCGTACTATACACGAGCGCGCCCAGAGTCGATCAAGGACGACCCCAGGTACCATAATAGTAAGACGACTTACCATATTGGGTGACTGCTCGAGCGCAGCACTGACCTACGCTCCTTCCCCGGGCCAGCGGACGCTTCGAGGGTGGGGGCCCTGTCCTAGTATAAGATAGCATAGTAGTCGATTACACAAAAACCCTAGCATACCAAATAAAGAAACAATTCAAACCCCGCAACTTCTCCAACCACTAGCAATCCTGAGACTCTACGTGTGTGAGATCGAGGTGCTTGCGGCATGTTTCTCGACCAAATATGAAGACTCGGGAATTTTACACGAGGACACGAAACAGTAATGAAAGCGCAGACGTACTACTGGTAAGGTGACCAGTGAAGAATATCAACAACTTTTCGGACTCAACAACAACATTGATCCCCGACGCCGATTGTGTTATCTCTCTACGGCAGATGGAAGTGCAACCCTGGTACTGTCCAGCAGTGCAGAAGACACCTGCCTAACCTACCTCTTTCCCCTGGCAGCCTTTGTTTGCCAAGCAACTACCAACGTAGCGAACGCCGCCGCCGCACATGTAGCATTCGCATCCATTGTACGGGCCCGCAGTGCACGACCCGAGGAGGTCCCATGGACCTAGAAATGCGGGCTTACAGTCTATGGTCGAATACGCATCTTAGCGCATCGTTCGAGGTACGGAGGGGGTGGGTTTACCGTTTTGGTAACAATCAGTGGGAGAGGTGGCATGCCGCAGTAACTTGTCCTGTTTGGCAAAGCTACCATCAGCTTGCCGATTCTTTTTGGTTGGCCATACTAGTAAGTTAAAGTATGGCTGGGTTTTCCGAATGTTGTAATCCGCGGTGTTTTCAATACACCGTCATGCATTGTGACGGGTCGGTGCTCACCCGTACCCCCAGCGGCTACGGGTATAATGTGTGCGGGTGCGGTGTTGACTTTCGCGCGACGTTGCCCGTATGGAGCCCTATAGGTAACCTACCTGTATCAAGTCCATCAGATGTGCCATCCGCTGTTGGTCCGAACTGATGTATACGTCCATCATCAGCGTGGCGACAGACTGCATCTTTACAGTTCTAGATGAGGTATATAAACCTGGTTGGCAAAGCTCGAGGCCTTTAACACTGACTTCTACATCTCCCGCAGTTTTCAAATTTCAGCTCGTACCCACTTATCTCATTATGTCCTTCGTCAAGATCTTCGCCGCTCTTGTTACTACTGCTGCGCTGGCGTCCGCGACGCCTGTTGTGGAGAGATGCAATGGTGGTACTATTGGTACTGTACGTTGCTCCATTTCCTTCCCAAGTGGAAGAACGATCGCTGACCGTAGCTTTGTCGACAGGACAACTGCGGCGACAACATTAGCGACTGCTTCCAGGACGGTAAACTCACCTTGTCTATACCTCAAGCGATACGCTAAGACGCATATTGGACCACAGGTTGTAAGGGCACGTTTCCTGACCCCAGCCAGACCCAAGGGGTGTGCACTGCGGGCACTTATATTGGATGCTCATGCAGCAAGTGCGGCAGCGGTGTCGGCTACACTGGGGGTTGCTTCGAAAATGGCTGCAACGGGGTCTCCAGATGCACTCCTACGCCAAACGGCTGCTTTATGGTGGAGAGCATCTGCACTACTGGAAAATATCAGGGCTGCTCTTGCCAATGAAGTTACACCATCTCATAACGCATAGTGTTGGTCTCCTTCACCCGTTATGCATCAGTGTCTGTTGGATTCCAGGAAGTGACCCGGCTATCAGAGCTGTTGCAATCCGACAGCGAAGTGACTTAACATTTTAGGGACCTCCGGCGGAAACTTGGTGTCCTCCTAGTCAGATAGTCTGGTGACCAGTCCGTCCTATGAGACAAGCCGACCTCACATGACGGGCTGGTCATCGGAATACTTACCAGTTAAAACCTTGAGGTTTGATCAGCTTGCTTTCCATCCACTGAGGTCAGTACCGTGATCATGGAACTATCGATGCTAATATTGACTACCTACAGTACTGTGTTTAATATGTAAGCTCACCTTATTTCTGAACCACTTGGGTACTTCGCATTCAATGTTGAATACAGTGGATTTCTATTCACGGTCAGACATATTGTTCGACCCCGTGATGTTTCTGGATGATCCATCAACGTTTCAACCGTTAGCGGGGCACACTGACGGCCAACAGGATGATGCATCAACATGTCAGATCGGTGAGTGAAAATCTGACATCGGGAGAGATGGACACTACAGCCTGAGGTTCGAACGCATTCTGAATAAACTGGAGAAGTTCAGGAGGACAAGAACGTAAACCCAACCTGGGTTCGGTTTCATCCCATCGCTCAACGTTGAACAATCCTGACTTTAGGCACCTATATCAAGTCCATCGGGTGCGCCATCCGCTGTTGGTTCGAACTAATGTCCACGTCTGTCGTCAGCGTAACGAAAGACTGTATCGTTACAGTTCTAGATGGGATCAGGAATAAACTTCATTGGCAAAGCTCGAATCGCTCAACAACCTCAAGGTCCTCAACATCGCCCTCAGCTTCCGAATCTCAGCTCGTCTCACATATCCACACACTTATCTCATCATGTACTTTGTTAAGGCCTTCGTCGCTGTCATTGCTGCCACTGCGCTGGCGTCCACGACGCCTGGTGTATGATACAGACGCCAAGTACACTGCTCCATTTTCTTCCCAAATAGAAGAATGATAGAAATGTATCATATGGATACGTACAGTTCAATGGGACCCGTGGAAGTCGATACAACATGAGATTTATACATTACGATGACATGCGTTATGAGCAATTCATCTGTGATAGAATGACACGAGGGCTTGCGCAGGGGCCACTAGATGGTAAGTCACTTCGCGGTTGAATTGCTACTGCTGCTCTGATAGTAATAGCTGGGCCACCTCCTGGAACCAAACAGATAGTTACTATATGAGATCGAGATGTATGCTGCATGTTTCTCGAGACGCATGACCCAATATGAAGACTTGGGTACTAGTACACGAAACAGTAAAATTTTATTTAGGAGTAAAGGGAAGATAACTGAAAGTGCAGACGTAAGAGTGAAGCACGTCAACAACGATCCCCGACCCCGACTGTGTTGCCTCTACGGCTGAGTGCAAGTGCAACCCTGGTACTGTCCAGCAGTGCAGAAGACACCTGACTGACCTACCTCTTTCCCCTCGCAGCCATTCTCCGAGCAACTACCAACGTAGCGAACGCCGCCGCCGCACTTGTAGCATTCGCATCCATTGTACGGGCCCGCAGTGCACGACCCCAGGATGTCCCATAGACCTAGAAACGTGGGGTTACAGTCTATGATTGAATACGTATATTAGCGCATAGCCTGAGGTACGGAGGTGGGTTTACCGTTTTCGTAGCAGTCGGCGGGAGAGCTGGCAGTGGCGCCACAGCTGTCCTGTTCGCAAAGCTACCGTCAGCTATCGTTCTTCTACTTGGGAAGAAAATGGAGCAACGTACTTGGCGTCTATAGACATCAGGCGTCGCGGACGCCAGCGCAGTGGCAGCAATGACAGCGACGAAGATCTTAGCAACGAAGTGCATGATGAAATAAGTGGGTGGATATGTGAGACGAGCTGAGGTTGTTGAGCGATTCGAGGTTTGGCAACTAAATTTATAGACCTATTCCTGATCCCATCAGAACCGTAACAATGCAACCTTTCGCTACGCTGACGACAGACGTGTACATCAGTTCCGACCAACAGCGGATGGCGCACCCGATGGACTTGATATAAGTACCTACTACATGCCGCTTGTGGTGGATACATCCCGCCCCGAAAGTCAGGATCATTCAACGTCAAGTGGTGGGACGAAACGGAGCCCAGGTTGGGTTTACGTTCTTGTCCTCTTGAACTTCTCTGGTTTGTTCAGAACGCGTTGGAACCTCAGGCTGTAGTGTCCATCTCAGATTTTCACTCACCGCTCTCTCTGACATGTTGATGCATCATCCTGTTGGCCGTCAGTGTGCCCCGCTAATGGTTGAAACGCTGATGGATCATCCAGAAACATCACGGGGTCGAACAATACGTTTGACCGTGAATAGAAATCCACTGTATTCAACATTGAATGCAAAGTACACAAGTGGTTCAAAAGTAGGGTGAGCTTACCTATTGAACATAGTACTGTAGGTAGTCAATACTAGCATAAATAGCTCATGATCACGGCACTGACCTCAATAGCAAGCTGATCAAACCTCAAGGTTTTTAACTGGTAGGTATTTTGATGACCAGCCCGTCATATGAGGTCGGCAGCCGTCGGGTTGTCTCATTGTAGGACGGGCTGGTCACCAGACTATCTGACTAGCAGTACACCAAGGTCCGCGCTGGAGGTCCCTAAAATGTTAAGTCACTTCGCGGCCAGATTGCAACAGCTCTGAGTCACTAGCCGGGTCATTTCCTGGAATCCAACAGATAATGATACATAACAGGTGAAGGGGACCAACTTTGCTATGCGCTATGATGGAATGTAACTATACTCGCAAAGGCAACCCTGATACTTTCCAGCAGTG
>QGOI01003200.1:0-15944 GCA_003313885.1 Boletus sp. MG55
AACATGTGGATGAAGCATGGTAAGTTCTATCTGCTTATGTCAGCACCTTCACATTTTCCTGATGGAACCGCTTCCCTATTTTGGGGTTTGACATTGCCACAACATAGTCTGATCACCACTGGCCACTAAGAGCAACAGACAACCTTGACACTGCTTCCAGTAGACTATTACCAGAGTGGTTCGACCGGGGCTGCCCTCCATCCCGTCGCTCTTGCCTCCCAGTAACCACCTTTATATTCCCACTCTTCACCAACTTGCTTGAACCACCGAGGGATTCGATCTGCACCGCGTCTTCGTCTATCTCTTTGTAACTCCTCCAAACGTGTTTTATGAGCCTCGGCCTCATCAACATTCCCTTCTTCGAGTGCGCGCACGTCTGGTCGGAATCTTGAGTCAGTAGGCGGGAGCTTGCCCTCCAGGTCGCTGGTAATCTCATTCAAAGTGATCCCGAATGCCGTGAACCCGTAATATTCCATCGACTGCTTCGGGAACGGCGTAATACGCCAAAGGACGCGAAGATGAGATGAATCAAGGGCAAGCACGATCTGGTCGTCCCACTTGCCCTCAATGCGTGCGCATACGTCCCCAGACCTTGAGAGAACGCTACCAGCAACTTCGTTGGAGGCGCCCCAGTAACCTGTTTGCTTGAAGTCGATGACGCAACTGACTCCGCTGACCATATTCTTAATCGTCATCTTTCCACAGTGCTCGAGGTACTTGGTTCCCATCATCAAATTTCGCATGAAAGAGGATGGTTTGTTCCTGCATGATATATTAACATCGTTATTCGCATACAATGATTTCCTTTACCATTCATATTGATCGTCCCCTATCTTGAGCTGTGTCGTGCCTAAAGGAATGATTTCTAAGCTTTTACCTACAGGAAATGTGAGGTTACTCGTGTGTACACTTCGCATGTGAGCGAGGTCTGTAGCGACTAACCCCAAAACTTGGTCTTCCCAGCAGACGTGCCATGTAGTTCCCATCTATCTCCCTCGGCATGATAGGCAATGACGACCGGATTGTGCGAAACCTTTTCCGCAATAAACTTCATCCGTACATCTTCAAACGTTTCTGCAAGCATCGGGTTGCTGACGAGAACTTTAACATAACTTCCCATACATGACAGGTACCACTTACAACCCTTTCCTTCCGGACCGATGTCTCGTGTGCGCGTAGCTGGATATTGCGAATGCCGCAACAAAACACATTCGTTCGACTGGTTCATTGGCTTCAGCTGCCTGTCGTAGCAATCCATAGTACTCCAGTTCTTCCGCTGTTCGCTGTAGGAGAGTCACAGGCTCATTGAAAGACACAGGAAATGCTATGGTTGATAAATCCTGGAGGCAGAGATCTCAAACCCCATTACGAAGTGAGGAAACCAAAGCATACCTTGCCGACATTCTTCTTCAGCATAGCGAATAAACTGCCTTCATCACCCACAGGCCCCGAGGGAAGGTGAGTTCGCCTGACAACTTGATGCGGATGTAAAGAGGTATCATCATCTCGGACAGTGTTCAACGGTATATGGTCCTCCTCGTCGCTGGATACACTTCCGTACTCATTCAGGCTCGAATTCCCGGATTTCAATACAACCCGTGCTTTCTCTTCCTCAGGTGTCGGGCCCTCGAGCAAAAATTCTTCCCCAAAATTATCTTCCGCATCGAACCATTCGACAGGCGCACCATCACTCAAATCCGTCATAGATGATATCCTATTTGGCTGATGGCTCAGCGAAGCGGAGAAGCCGGATGCAGACAGAAGTTCGTCAGTTTTCTCCTCAGCAGTCTTCGGTAGCGGCGATCCACGCGTCGTCGGTGGCACTGTGTCGTTCTGTACCGCATAGAGTGACCTTAACAGAGCAGTGTGCTGGGACTTGAGGGACTCGAGGGCGATATGAGCACGTTGAAGGTGGATGCTGACGTTGGTGTCTAGATTGGTACGAATTAGAGTGCCATCTTCATGGGTGACATGGGTTCCAGCTGTCAGAGACGCACATGGTTCAGTATTCCAGCGTCCTTGATATACACTGAACGTACACTTTTTGAATTTACTGAAAACCGACCCAACATCCCTGTGATTGTTGGATTTCTCTTTCTCCACCTTGGACTTGAGAGAACCGTTCTTCTTGAATGAGTCCTCGGTATGAAGTGCTGTGATCGCACTTTCCAACTCAGCAATGGCCTGCCAGCAGTAATGATCGCATGCAAGTGAAAAAACCATGGCGTACATACTGAACCCATGTCCTCGGCAATGATACTGGATTTGTTCCGCTGAGAATGGATCAGCCTGGGAGTTAACTTGCCTGTACTTGGCCGGCGGCCATCTGATACGATGAATTTCCTGCATGAAAACGGTTCACACAGGATGACACAATATACATCAGCACGCTCTGCTTGCCTTAAAGCAGTCATCCATGTATTGAAGTCCTCCGAGCTCGGACATTTGATGTGAAACGTAGCAGTACTTGAGTCTAGATGAATATCCCTGCGTCCCACGACAGTGGAGAGCGCGGCATGGGGGAGGAATACTTGATCGCGAACAGGGTGCTTAGGGTCGAAAGAATAGGACAATATGCCTGACTGGTGCAGCACGAAATAGCGACGCGCGAATCCTGCAGACACGGTGGGTCCTGGAGTCTGCTACGCCGAGACTCGAGCTGCGTACCCTGCATCTTTTTCCTCCTCTTTTTGAGCAACCATCCTTGGCAAACGATGTCCTGGTGCAGGTGGGCTGATGAATCCTCGAGGTAAGGGAGGACCATAAGCAAAGATCAAGAAAGGATATTGGACTCGAATCCACGTCAGTCAGGGCGTAAAGTTAGCCGTTGCGGCCCGCCTACGCGCGCTTGGCAATGTTCGGTGACAATAAAATCGGCCGTGGACTTGCTGAAACCACGATGGACCTGGGGCGACTGCTCATGCTGGGCCGAGCGTGAGCCGTGTAGGACAGATCGCGCCGAACGGTAGACATTTTTAACGCATTTTCTCTCGCTGTCCATTTTCCCCTAGCTAGTGCGTGCACACCCGGATATCTGACTGCGACGGGGTGAGCAGGTGGCGACAAGACAAAACAGTCGACTTTTGTCAGCTGTGACCGACATTGCCAGTCAGCATGGGAGGAAATTCCGGTGTCCGTATCTCACGCTGCGGTCCGCTGGGGAGCCCTTAATCTAATCCATCCGACATCTCGCTTTCGCAACTTCATCCTCCCATCTTCCACCTCCACCACATTCCTCACAATGTCTGCGCCAACGTAGGTCTCTCCTCCTCGCACCATCACCATCGCTAACCAGCCCTCAATCCAGCGGTGATATCGGCCTTATCGGCCTCGCCGTCATGGTGCGCGTCTCCCGCTCCGCCCCTCCACACAACGATCTTGAATGTCTTCTATAGGGTCAAAATTTGATCTTGAACATGAATGACAAAGGCTTTACCGTCGTCGCGTATAATCGCACAACCAGCAAAGTTGACGATTTCCTCGCCAACGAGGCCAAGGGTACGCGATGATATCATATTCCCCCCACTCCCCCTTATCCATCTCTCCCCAAGGCACCAAGGTCCAAGGCGCACACTCCATCCAAGAGCTCGTCTCGAAGCTCAAGCGTCCGCGCAAGATCGTCCTCCTCGTCAAGGCCGGTCCTGCGGTTGATAGCTTTATCTCCCAGCTCGAGCCTTACCTTGACCCTGGCGACATCATCATCGACGGTGGTAATTCACATTACCCCGACTCCATCCGTCGTACCAAGGAACTTGAGGCCAAGGGCCTCTTGTTTGTCGGTTCCGGCGTTTCCGGTGGTGAGGAGGGTGCTCGTTATGGCCCTTCCCTCATGCCTGGTGGTTCGCCCCCTGCATGGCCCTCCATCAAAGAAATCTTCCAGGCTACTGCTGCTCAGGTCAACGGCGAGCCCTGCTGTGACTGGGTCGGGGAAACCGGCTCCGGACACTATGTCAAGATGGTCCACAACGGTAGATCGTTCCCCCTTTCACTCTGCTTTCTTAAGGCTCAGATGCAATCACAGGTATCGAATACGGTGACATGCAGTTGATTGCCGAGGCATATGACATCCTAAAGCGTGGCCTTGGCCTACCTGAGCGAGAGATTGCAGAGATATTTGAGAAGTGGAACAAAGGTGTCCTCGATTCCTTCCTCATTGAGATCACCACGAACATCTTGAAGTTCAACGATGACGATGGCGCTCCCCTCGTCAGCAAGATCTTGGACCAAGCCGGACAGAAGGGTACTGGCAAGTGGACAGCCATTGCTGCCCTTGACGCTGGCACACCTGGTATGTCGCACTATCCCCGAAAATATCAATTTCTGACTTGACAATGATTGTGATGCAATCGTACAGTTACCTTGATCGGCGAGGCTGTGTTCGCACGTTGCTTGTCCGCTATCAAGGATGAGCGCGCACGTGCAAGCAAGGTCATTGCTGGTCCGCAGAAGGAGCCCTTCCGCGGCGACAAGCAACAATTTATCGATGATCTCGAACAGGCCCTCTATGCCTCCAAGATCATCTCATACACACAAGGCTTCATGCTTATGAGGGAGACCGCCAGGGAGGTTCGTGATGTGCTATAGAGAGCGGCGGATTTATTAACGTACGGCGCAGTTGAACTGGAACTTGAACTATGCTGGCATTGCGCGCATGTGGCGTGGTGGATGCATTATCAAGGTTTGTCAATGCATCACACACAATGACCCAATTATCTGACAGTCATTTATCTCAGAGTGTCTTCCTTAATGATATCACTTCTGCATACGAAAAGAATCCTCAGCTCGAATCCCTCCTCTTCGATGACTTCTTTAACAAGGGTATGTTTGGCTAACTACATGGATTCTCAGCGCAATACCCATTATGCTTTGCAGCTGTCCACAAGGCACAGCCCGGTTGGAGACGTATTGTTGCTCAGGCTGTTCTTTGGGGAATACCTTCCCCTGCCTTTAGCACTGCTCTTGCTTTCTTCGATGGCTACAGGAGTGAAATTGTCCCTGCTAACCTCCTTCAGGCGCAGGTGCGTATTGCGTGTGTACTCGATGCAGCTTTTTACTGACCTGTGGTATCCTCTAAAGCGTGACTATTTCGGTGCACACACCTTCCGTGTCCTCCCCGGAAAAGAAAACGCGAAACTCAAGAAAGGCGAAGACATTCGTACGTTTCAAGTGATTGCCAGCTTACCCGTATACATACTCACGATACTGTTCAGACATCAATTGGACTGGCCGTGGCGGGAACGTGTCCGCCAGCACATACTCTGCCTAAACACAATGTCTATGCTAGCCTTGTGTGCCTATAGATTCGACGTGTATCCCTAAGGGCTTCTTGTAACACAGCGATTAAAACCAGGCGGGCGTACGATACAGACTACCGCGACTTTGTTATGATTAGTAGAAATAAAATGAAGCCTATTATTCCACAACGAAACCATTTCTACTCCCTTTCAAGCAACGCTACCGTCTAGGTGATCTGGTGGCACGCACTGCAAGCTGGCGCAGGCTATGGATTACCGGCCCGGAATCAGTCTAGTAGTCCGAGTCCGGACGCAGATCATTTTCAGTGTGCGGAGTGAGGAGCAGCGCTTATTTGAATTTCACCTTATTCATGCTTCCTCCATGTGCGGGATCTTCTGCTCCTTACGCACGTCCTCTAAGCAGGAAAATATTTCTGCAGATAATGATCCTTTCTACGTCATATCTGACAAATTAAAGCGTGCAAACGCAGCTCGAGGTGGGTCCGTTATTCAGCTCGCACTGCTGTACAAGCTATAAGCACCTTCAAACCTTGAAATTGGATGATTAGGTCCAGATGCACAACACACAACGACTATCAGCTTTGCAGCTCCATATAGCTCCTCAGAGATCTCGGGGGTGCACATCTTGGAATTCTATGCCTCGGAGCTTCGGCTGAGGGGTAATGCGCCGATCCTACAACCTCATACGCAGGGTGGGGACGTGTTATGTTGGAATGGAGAGGTACGGCAATCGATCATGAACCCCATCCGAGCCGGTCCTGATCGCACTACGTTCTTGATGTCATTCATATAGGTCTTCGACGGTCTGGAGGTATGAACCACCCGCGCGAGCTTTCAACATTACCATGTCTGACTATCCAAAGATAGGTCCCGCTGAGAACGATGGTCAGAAAGTCTTTGAACGTCTTAGGGTCGCAACAGAACCACTTTTGATTTCAGAGACCATCGGAAGCATCGAGGGACCGTAGGTTCTTCAGCCCATACCTGAGTGCATTTACCCACTCACTACGAACAGATACGCGTTCGTGTTTTATCAGGTCTGTTCCATAACTGGCCGTCAATTCTCTATTGTCTTATCCTCTGCAGGGGTCATCAAAGAAGTTGTATTTTGCACGCGATCCCCTTGGTCGGCGATCGCTGTTAATACACAAGCCTACTTTGACCAATCCGATCTTCCTTCTTGTATCAGTGTCGGCTGGCGAGTGCGATGTATATGAGTTCGAGGAGCTCTCCACTGACGGAATATTTGTCCTCGATCTCGACACACTTCGTGAGCCTGAAAACGTATGCGTCTCTGACTTGTGTTCCCCTACAATCTGATGAAGTGTCATCGCAGTTCGTGACCGAGTTCCATAGCAATCTCGTTGTCATACCCCGGGCAAGTGGTGAACATATGCCATTCGTACGTAAACATCTGTCAGCGAGATCTTTTGTTTATCCGTTCACCGTCAATAGGGTGTAATGAGGAAAGTCAATCAATCGTTACCACCCGATAACCTCCCAACAATACAAGGCCTCGATGCCATGTCCCTCCCTACACCCCTTCTAGAGGCCACGGAACAACTCATTTTTCAGCTGGATAGAAGTGTAATGCTGCGCGTAAGAGATATCCCACAAGCACTAGGGGACAGAGGCAACGCGAAGGTTGCTGTCCTCTTCAGTGGAGGAATTGACTCCACGATACTGGCCTTCCTTGCACACCGGTATGCAAAGACATGGACAGACATCATGAAGCTGCTCATGATTTTTGTGATCAGACACATTTCGCTGGACGAACCGATCGACTTACTAAATGTGGCTTTCGAGAACCCACGTAAAATGCAAATGCAGCTGGATGGAAACATTGGAGCACTTCCTAAAAAGAAGAGAAAACAATATTTGAAGATGGCGGATCCCAATTTGAGTGGTACCGCCGACAGGGAATTGTCATCCTATATGGTTCCGGACAGGGTAACGGGTCTTCAAGAAGTGGAGGAACTCATGAGACTATGTCCGGGGAGAGTATGGAACTTCGTGAGTCTCACCACTGGAAGCTACACTCGGTGGGTGTTGAAAGCAGTCCAAGGTTGAGGTCGATGTTCCGTACGAGGTAATTGCAGAGATCGTTGGGAGGAACGTGTTTCTTACAGTTATATGAAACAGGAGAGTCAAGTTGCGAGGTCGGCGATCGAGGCAATGATGTTTCCCAGCAGGACTGTTATGGACCTCGTGCGTACAAAGTTAATTCTTTCACCTGAGTGTTGTCCCATGCTCGATGACAGAGTCTTTCCTTAGCGCTGTACTTCGCTTCACGAGGTATAGGTCGTGTACGCGACGCTCCAACCTTGGAATATAGACCGTACACAAGTCCCGCAAAGGTCCTCTTCAGTGGACTGGGATCAGATGAGATGCTTGGTGGGTACAGTCGACACCGGACCGTTTTCACGACACGGGGGTGGCAGGGCGTGATCAACGAGGTGCGTCCGGCTGGCTCACCTTTTTCTGTCCTATGAACACGTTCGTTCTCCAGCTCCAGCTTGAGCTCGATCGTATCCCCACACGCAATCTGGGGCGTGACGATCGAATTATATCTTCACACGGAAAAGAAACTAGACATCCATTCCTCTCGCTTTCTGTCGTGTCGTTCCTTGCAGGACTGCCAGTCCATCTCAAACTGGATCCACGGTTGGATATCGGAATCGGGGATAAGATGTTGTTGAGGCTCGCAGCGAGAAAGGTGGGGCTTGTAGAGGCGAGCATGAGGAAAAAACGAGCGATGCAGTTTGGAAGTCATTCCGCGCGAATGGAAGGGGGAGAGGTGGATAGAAGAGGAGACTTGATGATTAAATCTCTGTCTGAGAGTTGTCTGTGAGACTTTCGGCAAACACGCTTCGTTGTTTATCCCGTGTTTGTTGACGCTACACTCTGTCCAAACTGTTTACTGCGATTTACAATTGGATTTATTCTCCCTCATGGCTCTTCCACAAGTTGCGACTCGTCTACTTGGTAATTCGACTATTTGAACTGCGGAAATGGACGAGCTCACATTCCCTGTCTCTAGTGCCATTGGGCATTGCATTCGCAGCCGTGCAAGCCAGTATTTATGATGTGCCTGGAGGTTTCCGAGCAGTCATGTTTGATCGTTTCTCTGGGGTAAAAGACAAGGTATGCCCTGTTTTTATTCTCCCGCTTGTGGTCAGGGTCACAAAATGACACCATCAGGCTACGGGTGAGGGAACCCACTTCTTAGTGCCTTGGCTACAGAGAGCTATTCTTTACGACTGCCGCATCAAACCTAGAGTCAGTACCTAGCTAGTGTTCATCGTTGAGACTACTGATGAATCGTGAACTCAGAACATCTCGACCACGACGGGTTCAAAGGATTTGCAAATGGTCTCAATAACATTGCGTGTACTTTCACGGCCCGACACAGACCACCTGTCAAAGATTTACCAGAGCTTGGGCTTGGACTACGACGAACGTGTCCTTCCCTCCATCGGCAATGAAGTATTGAAGGCTATTGTTGCACAATTCGATGCGGCCGAGTTGATTACGCAACGAGAGGTGGTGTCGTCAAGAATAAGAGCGGACCTATTGCAGCGCGCAGGCGAATTCAACATTAAATTGGAAGATGTGTCAATCACACATTTGACATTTGGAAAGGTGGGTTACGTTGGAATGGGACAATGATGCGAGGACTAACGTGTCTTTTTTAGGAGTTTACACAGGTTTGTGGTCAATTCTGATGGAGGGAGACAATCTGAGCATCCGACACTTTGTAGGCCGTCGAAGCAAAACAAATAGCACAACAAGGTATGCCAGATGAGATTGGTTGGGTGTGACAAACTGACGTGGGGACAGATGCTGAGCGGGCCAAGTTCATCGTGGAGAAGGTGAGCATGCTGTGCCCGTGCAGACCGTGTTGCTAACGGGACCGTAGGCTGAGCAAGAGCGACAAGCGGCCGTGATACGTGCGGAGGGAGAGGCTGAGGCGGCGGCGACGGTGTCGAAGGCGTTGGAAAAGGCGGGGGATGCGTTCCTTGCGCTGAGAAAGATCGAGGCGAGCAAGGCAATCGTGCAGTCTCTGGCTGCGAACGGGAACGTGTCGTACATTCCGAGCAGTGGGGGGAATGTGTTGCTGAATGTGCCGACCAGGCCGTGATAGTTAGATTCTGAATATCATGGGTGTCCGGGTGTGACCGAGCAGTGAGTGGGAGCTGTTCCCATGAAATGTGGCTGTGGTTTCGTACGTAGGTTGACTTGATCTGTGTCGCGCAGCGTTCGAGGGAGTGAACGAAACTTGTGTCCTTCTTCTCTTCCTCTCTGTGTTCTCTGTGTTCTCTTTTTCTCATTTTATCTCTATTTCTCCTTTCCGTCTGTCTTTTTCTATCTCCCATCTCTGACGGACTCGACCTTCACTCATCAGATTATCTCTTTCCTCCTGTATGTATTATTCCTCTCATCCGTTTCACTCATTCTCCATTTCCTTCTCCAGATTCGTCTCTCTATTAAGTCATGAACCCTATAGGCATGGGTGGCCCAGCCGAGGCTCCAGTATGTTCTCCTTCCCCTCCTCCGCTCCCCACTTGACCTCCCATCCAACAGAGGCGGGCTCATCTTTACGTCGGCAACCTGAGCCCTCGGGTCACCGAGTACATGCTCACCGAGATATTTGCTGTCGCTGGCCCAGTCCAGCACGTTAAAATTATCCCAGACCGTAACTACCAGCATGGCGGCCTCAACTACGGTTTCGTCGAGTACCTCGACATGCGCGCCGCCGAGACCGCTTTGCAGACCCTCAATGGTCGCAAAATTTTCGACACAGAGATTCGTGTCAACTGGGCTTATCAGGGTCAACAAAACAAGGAGGACACCACAGGCCATTACCACGTCTTCGTCGGAGATCTCTCCCCCGAGGTCAATGATGATGTTCTCGCCAAGGCTTTCAGCGCTTTTGGCACCTTATCGGATGCTCGCGTGATGTGGGATATGAATTCCGGCAAATCTCGTGGTTACGGCTTTCTGGCGTTCAGGGACAAGACCGACGCTGAGCAAGCCATTGCTACCATGAATGGCGAATGGCTCGGTTCGCGCGCCATCCGTGTCAACTGGGCGAATCAAAAAACTCAGGGAGGTCCAGGAGCCGCCCCTCCTCCCCGTCCCGCCGGAACGCTCGGTACTGCACCTGCACCTATCAATTTCCAGGGTGGTCCCCTCTCCTACGAGGCCGTTGTCCAGCAAACGCCTTCTTACAACACCACTGTTTATGTCGGCAACTTGGTACCCTACTGCACCCAAGCAGACCTCATCCCGCTGTTCCAATCTATCGGCTATCTCTCCGAGATTCGTATGCAAGCCGATCGTGGCTTTGCGTTCGTCAAGCTTGACACACACGAGCATGCTGCTATGGCGATTGTTCAGCTGCAAGGTCAGATGGTGCATGGCAGGCCGATCAAATGTAGTTGGGGCAAGGATAGGGCTGATGGTGCGACTGTGCAACCTAGTGCTATGAGCCCTTCTCCAACCGCGGCTCCGTATGGCAATATGGTGAGCGAAGTTAGTTTTCTTTTTCGTTCTTATTCATTCATTTTCATATTTTCATAGCCCATGTACGGCATGCCACCACAGCCCAACACCTACGGACAGTACGGTTTTGGTGCATATGCCGGTTTCCCGAACCAGCAGGCTGGCGCCACCAATCCCGCCAGCCCGGGCATGCCGCAGGCTGCTGCCGGTGCCGTTGGCACGGGACTTGGAGCTAGTCAGCCAGGTGCGACAGATCCATCTATCGCAGCCGGCGCTGCCGCCCCAGGTGCTCAGGCCCAATGGCCTACTGGGGACCCTAGTTCATACTATTCTAACTACTGGGGTGGTAAGGTTCTATGAAAATTAGGTGAATTCGTCTGACGATGATGTGTAGGATATTACAGCCAACAAGCTGGCCAGCCGGGCACAGAGGGCCAGGGTGCTTGAAATTTCTGCTACTTTGCATCGTTATATTCTTCCGAATCATTCATCGTCATGTTCTCGTGACTGTAGCCATGAAATTGCTCCCAGAGTCAAACAGCTCATTTCCTCTACAATTTGTTTTCTTTCTTAACTTTGCAGAATTTCGATCAAACAGATGAAAGAAGTTATGTATGGTATCTCCAAAAACTGTCAACCATACATTGTCTGCCTTTGTTCATTATCTCCATCTGTCGCACTACCACCCCGATCTCCTGTCTTGTTCTGTCGAGATTCACACGTTTCAGCTTCTTCTGGTCTCTGCACAACTCAGTTTACTTTTCCATATATCCTCTGTAGAGGATGGTTTTCCATCCAAAATGTTACTCGTTTGATTGTGGCTGATCATGATGTGGGGTATGGTATGGGGTACTACAGAACAGAGGCACATCTACTCATCCACAATCAGCCATTCGGACTCTGATCCTGATTCGTCTGTGACCGAGACCTTTGCCCATCCGTCGTCGTCGGATCTGTCGATTCCCCCGGACGCACCCCGTTTCCCGACACCATGCCGGAGGGAGGTGCTTGTGGCCCATCCGTGCCGCGCCAGTTAACTACAGCCTGATGTCGCGAGCGCATGTCTTCGTAAAAGTCCAGCGCTTCGTTCATCTTGTTAGCCTGCACCTGCTTGTCATCAAGCCAGCGTTGAAGGAGTTTAGCGTTGTCCTTTGTGAGGGTCTGATTACGCTCCTCGATCTGACCCAGCTCGAGCTGAAGGGTATTGATCTCATCATGAAGAACCTACCAGAGTGGCATCATGAATCAACTTGAAAATGGAAAATCAGAACTCACTTGTGCTGTGCGATCTTTCTCCATCATTAGCTCATTGTGTTGGTCGACCTTTCTTCGTAGACGGTCGATTTCCTCTCTAGCTTTGCGAAGGTTCTCTGATTCAATGCGGGAAAGCTCCTCTTTCTCCCGAAGAGTCTCGTTCATTGCGAGAAGGCGCTGTGCGTTCTGGCCTTGTGTCTTGTAAACTGAGGCGAGTTCGTCCCGGAGAGAAGATATCTGAGACTCGAGGGATGTCATGTAAGCTGCGCGCACGGGGTTCCTACACGACGAGGATGTCGGTGTGCGAAGGGTGTAAGTGAAGGATAACATACTCTTCGCCGGACGCGGTGCCGGGTATATACACTGTTGAACTGGATGGATTGGCGCGGACTGAACCCACTGCTTTGAGGAGCGATGCATTACGCTCTTTGAGGAGTTTGGTCTGCTGCGCTAGCCTGCGATCTGCTAGGATGAGTGGGAGATAATAAAGGGGATATCATCACTTACATTGTTCAATGACCGATGCGAACGCGTTCTGTTTGACATTGCGTTCTGCGAGACGAAGACGTATCTGTTCTTGCCAGGAGGGTTCTGCCATCGTCGAGAAAGTAGTTATGATTAGGGTTAGGGTTAGAATATGTGCACACCGGCAACTTGCGAGTGATGTTCTCACGGTAAGTAACGTTTTCGACTTTGGACTCGCGCCGCAAGTGCAAGTCAGGCCGTTCCCTCTCTTTCTCCTTCCCTCCTCCACGATGGGCGTCGTGAGCAGCTGCTGCGAGTCCTGCTGTGCGTGTCCCGCACATATAGCCTGCTTTTGAGAGCTGACCAAGTCCCTTCTCCCAGTCCGTTCACGTAGATCTCAACAGTACGAACCCCTCCTTTTAGAGAACGAACGTGAAGCAGTTGCCGACCTCCTCCAGTACCTCGAGAGTACGCCCTTGATCCATTCTTCTTACCCAAATTCCTAATACTCATCTCGCAGATCGCACGACGACCAACTTCTTCCAGGGATCTCCTCTCACCGCCCTAACAACACTCTCCTTCTCTGATAATGTTGACCTGCAACGTAGTGCTGCACTTGCTTTTGCGGAGATAACAGAGAAGGAAGTCCGTCCCGTCGGTCGGGACACGCTCGATCCGATCCTTTTTCTTCTCTCCAGTCAAGACACGGAGGTTCAGCGTGCAGCCAGTGCTGCTCTCGGCAATTTGGCAGTAAACAGTACGTCTCGCTCGTGTTTCCTACACCTAACCCATGTGGATGATGCCCTTGCAGCTGACAACAAGCTTCTCATCGTCAAGCTTGGCGGCCTGGAACCTCTCATCAGACAGATGTTGAGTCCAAACGTAGAGGTCCAATGCAACGCCGTCGGCTGCGTAACAAATCTTGCAACGCATGGTGTGTATTATGCACCTTCGCAGTCTGTCTTTGATCAAGAATCTCACTTCCCAACCTCATTCCCCTCCACGTGTAGATGACAACAAGACAAAGATCGCAAAGTCTGGAGCTCTCGTCCCGCTCACTCGCCTGGCGCGCTCCAAAGACATGCGAGTCCAGCGCAATGCCACAGGTGCTCTCCTCAACATGACACACTCGGGTACGTGATCCAATCCGACAATAGTCTAGCACCCAGCGGTGCTGAGGTTCCGTGTAGACGAGAATCGACAACAGCTCGTCAATGCAGGGGCTATCCCTGTATTGGTCAGTCTTTTAAACTCAATGGACACGGACGTACAATATTACTGCACTACGGCATTGAGCAATATCGCCGTCGATGGCGCGAACCGCAAGAAACTTGCTCAAACCGAGCCTAAATTGGTCACGAGTCTTGTTGCCCTCATGGATAGTCCCTCTCTCAAGGTGCAATGCCAAGCTGCATTGGCACTCCGAAATCTTGCTAGTGATGGTGAATCTACGTCTTTCACATCCGATGTAGTCACTAATTCTTGGGTGTTGTTATCGCAGAGAAATACCAACTGGAGATCGTCAAAGCTGATGGTCTCAATTCCCTTCTACGCCTTCTGCAATCAACTTACCTCCCCCTCATCCTGTCGTCTGCTGCGTGTGTCCGTAATGTCTCTATCCATCCGCAGAACGAGTCACCGATCATCGAATCTGGTTTTCTTCAACCTCTGATTAACCTCCTTTCGTTCAAAGACAACGAAGAGGTTCAGTGTCATGCCATCTCTACACTTCGCAACCTCGCTGCTAGTTCAGAGAAGAACAAGTTGGCGATTGTGAAGGCTGGGGCCGTACAATCTATCAAGGAGCTTGTGCTCGAAGTACCGATGAACGTACAGAGTGAGATGACGGCGTGTGTTGCTGTTTTGGCCTTGAGCGGTAGGCGATGTCTCGACGACGGGATGGCAAAAGTTGACTTTCTGTAGACGAACTCAAGGGTCAACTTTTGGAGATGGGCATCTGCGAAGTGCTCATTCCTCTGACGAATTCGCCGAGCTCTGAAGTGCAGGGTAACAGCGCTGCGGCCCTTGGCAATCTGTCCTCTAAGGGTATGCCCACCATGCGTCATTGAACTATGTCTTATGACTTCCTTCAGACGGACGGACGGCCACAGACGACTATTCGGCATTTAATGACGTCTGGGACAAACCTGATGGGGGAATGCATCGATACCTTTATAACTTCCTGACAAGCCCAGATGCGACGTTCCAACACATTGCTGTGTGGACAATTGTGCAGTTGCTAGAGTCTGGAGGTACGGCATCGAGTTCATTTTCGGATCAAGTTCACCGACGATTCTCTTCTCTTTAGATCCGCAATTGATTAGCAACATACGGAATTCTGGTCTGCTGAACCCTCCCATCCGCCAGCTCTCATCGTCACGGACGCCGACGCCGACCTCCTCTATCGGTACACCTCACTCACATCATTCTGCTTCACAATCGTACGCAGATACAGAGGCAGGCGAGGGGCAAGGGGAGATACAGCTACTTGCAAGGCGTATCCTCGAGTTTGTAGACAGTGACATCGACGGCGGTTTACCGCGAAGTGCAGCCGGTTCGCACATTGGTGGGTCATCACTAGGGAGTTCGAATGGAAGGGAACATGAGGAACTGAGGAGAAGTGTGCGAGAAGCATTCTCCGGATCGCACCACTGACGGAGATTCGGAGCCAATTGGGGATACGCATATGTTATGAACGTGATCATCATTTCATGGTTTCCCTTTTTTTTTTTCTTTGCACATGTTTGGGCCATCTACGCAGCCTGTTATATTATGGTGTTTACCGTTTCTTGAACCTTTCTTGGTATTATAGTAATCAGGACTTGGATCGAGGACTTGTGGTGCTATTAATACCTCCAATTGGCTCCCTCTTCAATTGTTCTCCACCTCCACAATGCACAATTGTAGTCGTCTCCGGGGGCCTATAAATGATGGCAGGTAACCATAAATTCGCATCCATTTCGTCGGACAGCTTGAAGCACGGCGATCATATCGGACTGCTGGTTCGTCTGCTGCCTCGTGTTTTCCCTCAGGCTCACCGCGCGGCGTCTGGCCTTCCGCCCGCTTGGCATACCTTCCTTGACCACCCTCTCCCAGGCCGCTTTCCAGGCATTGCCTTCCCCATCCTAGATAAGAATTTCGGTGCGTTGTGCGTTCCCTCCCTCGTTTTTCGCCATCATTCCGTCGTCCTCCAAGCGAGCTCCCGTCGTGTTCCTGCCACGTCATTCCTCTCCCTCTCCGTTTCCCTTCCGTTATTCACTCCCAGGCTTGCAGCCTCTGGGCTCCCTGTTATTTCTGTGCATCATATCCCGTGGTACTAATCTTAATCTCAGGTATCCTGGACGGCTTCTTTTTGCCTGCCATTAGGCGATCGTGGAGCCCCAGCTACGCCAGGGTTGTCTTCCACTTATCGGGTTCGTTGACCGGACCCTACGAGCCGCAGGCACTTCTTTTCTGTTTCTTCTG
>QGOI01003201.1:0-13461 GCA_003313885.1 Boletus sp. MG55
AACATGTGGATGAAGCATGGTAAGTTCTATCTGCTTATGTCAGCACCTTCACATTTTCCTGATGTGTGTCCTCACTTAAGCGACGCAGAGTGCCTGCAGGTATGCAACGAACCCTTTGCGGACTAAGAATCCTCTGTTTCTCGCGAACTGTCACTCTGCGCGCGGACTAGTCAGTCGGTCGCGCTGTTCCGTCCGTCTCCAATGTTCCATGCCCATGTGGTGCCCTTCCTTCGACCACTGCTAGTCGCTCGCATGACCTAGTAACGGCTCTCTCAAATTACCGATTCTCTTTTTCTAGGCTACGACTTTCACGATATCCACGACTTGCAATCTCGCTTGCTGCTTTTCATTCATCTCCTAGAATTTCTGAGATTAAATGGCGTGAGCTGCGGTCACCTTTCCCATGTCTCATTGTTGCTCATATGTCTGCGTCATACTTATAGCACCATCTAACTCGTCGCTGTGCCTCGTACGTGTGTTGCCGACTGAATTGTGCATCCCTAAGCTTAGGACCGCAAGGTGACACCGCTGCGATTGTTAATCTTGCTTAGAAATTCCCACCAGTATACCAGGGAGCCAGTCATTCTGGTACACCTCAAACAAGGCACCGCACTGGACATTTCTTGAGACTAGTGCACCAAGGTCATTTTTTGGAGCCGTCCGCGCTTTAGTGACGGTTGCAGTTTGTAGTCATGAGTTGAGCGTGATTGGAGAGCGTGATTTGGTCGTCACACATTGCCCTGTCACGCTTTCTCGGTTGTTCAAGTTGTATAACTTTTGCGCGCGTTCAATTTTATTTTTTCTAACTTGTCCCTCTACCGTCATGCCCTCCCTTGCCGACTTCCTCCTCACCGTCTTGCCCACCGACGTTCTCCCTTACCACCTCACTCACTATGTCCCAGGCAAGACACCCCTCTCGACCACGCCTGTCGTGTCGGCAGCCCTGGCAGCTTACCTCGTCATCATTTTCGGCATTCGGGAAGTCATGAAGGACCGCCCTCCACAAAAACTCAACCTTCTTTTTCGCATTCACAACGCTTTCTTGACATTGGGAAGTGGTCTCCTACTTGCCCTGATGGTCGAGGAGGTAGCATCGATATGGCTCAGGTCCAGCACATACGATACCATGTGTAATGAGACATCATGGACACCAGTGGGTCCTTTCCAGTCCGTCTTATTCCTCACTCATCGCTGTCAACCACTTTAGAAACTCGAATTTTACTACATGATTAATTACTACTTCAAATACATCGAGCTTTTCGACACGGTCTTTTTGGCGTTGAAGAAAAAGCCTCTTGGTATGTATTCTCGTCCTTCTCTCTGCAGTTCACTTTTAAATATGCTTGTTTAGCCTTCCTGCATGTCTTCCACCACTCTGCAACTGCTTTGCTATGTTTCTCACAATTGAATGGCAAGACGAGCATTGTAAGTGACGAGCTATCACTTGTCTGTCTCGTATCTCAATATTTCACATTAGTCGTGGGTTGTCATTTCTCTGAATCTCTTAGTCCACGTCATTATGTGTGAGTGCCTGGGTGGATTACTAGTGCGGTTTCTGAGTGGACAGCAGATTACTACTATTATGCGACGGCCGGCGGTGCTAAGATTTGGGTATGTCCGCCGCTATCATAGTTCGCCTCTGTCTCATCCATGTCTTCAAGTGGAAGAAATACTTGACAACCATGCAAATTACCCAATTCGTCATTGATCTATTGATTGTCTACTTTGGCAGTACGTGTGGGCTGATCATTCTGAGGTTGGAAAGATGCTGATGCCTAGTATAGCCTACCAGCACTTTGCGCATTCTCGCTTCCCAGATCTTCCTCACGTCGCGAACTGCGCAGGAACGGAGACCGCTGCGTTGTTTGGATGCGGGCTGCTTTCATCTTACCTCGTGCTCTTCATAAACTTTTACATTCAGACATATCAAAAGCCTGGAAAGGGGAAGAAGCATGTTGCTAACGGCAATGGACATGCCAACACGAGAGAGTATGACTGTGTTCATGGTGTAAAGTGTCGTCTCACGTATCACACATTGCAGGCTCAAACAGGAGTGAAGTGGGTCGGTCTCTCCAAACGCCATTTTCGGGCTCGTACGGAAATCACTCGTTTAACCTGTCCTTGTTGCGCCATTCCGATCGCTTTAACTTTTAGTTTGCACTATCGTTTCGTGTTGTTATCATGTTACCCTCCTTGATCGCTTTCTTTCTTCCCTGCGACAAAGGCAATTTCCTGTATATTGACGCTTGCATCTCCCCACATACCACTAGATCTTTCTTGGGGTGTTTTCTTTTCTGTTGATACCAGCTTGAGGTGTTGTTATGGCGCTGGATTTGGGAGGGATGTCACGTTCGAACATGAAAACACGACGAAACTTTATAATTATAGCCTGCTTGATCCGACTTTTTGAGTGATTCCGAGGATCCACCGCACTCCGACGACGTGCCTGGGATGTCCCTCCGTTCGTCCCGCCATGTTACCCAGAGAGCCCCGCATCCCAGAAGAGGCCTCCCCTCGCGAGTTCATCGTCTCTGCCGAGCTCTATGTCCCCTCCCCAGCTGCGTTCGGTCTACGCAAGGCGTGTCTCGACCCTCTTTCTGCGTTCCACTTTCTCTCACCGCTCTCTTCCTTAGCCCGCGATTTCACGCCGCAAAGCCGATCGCAAGGAGCTCCGTAAATCAGTCGAGGATGTCCCCAAGAGGGTCAAAGGTCCGCAATGCACCACATGAACCATGGGACTGGCTAAGTCATGCCTTGTAGAGAAATCAAGCTGGATATCGCTCACTCGCTCCCATCCCGGATCGGTCCAGTGGAGGTCAGCGACGTGCAAGATATTGGACGAAGACGACCATTGCCTCCTGAATATCTACGTCGATGTCAGGCGTCCTCATCTCTCGTTCTCCCCACTGGACTGACAAGTAGTCAAGGAAACAATTCTATATCAGACGGTATATTTGCACATGCTCAGCCACACCGACATTCGCTATGCCGATCCGTCATTGTTCCTCCGCAAGAATTGTATCGGGATATCCTCTGCTGGGTGCTGTTTCCTCTTCTTCCCATCCATCCATCCTGTTGATCCTAGGAATACAGTGGGCAACTATGGAGTTCCGGCCCTGGCTCCGAACAGATATATCTTCACTTTGGTGATACAGATGCTTGCAACACTTGGCTTGTTTTGCTTCGATCCTATGCCAGGGCCGAGATATATGGTCAACCCCACGTTCCTTCAGATGGCGGACTGTATCGCATGTGGCGGCAAGTCGAGCTCAATGTGATGCAAGGACGGAACCTTGGCAATCAGAAACCCCTTGTCGACACCAGCGCAAGTTCCTTGACGCTCGGCGAAGACTCTAGAATGGACTCTGATCCCGTCGACTTGGATGTGTTCTGTGAAATTCATATAAACGACAACGTCTGCGGTCGAACGACTGTGGTGAAGGGGATAGGCTCTCCGGATTGGCACGAAAGCTTCTTGTTTGCAGATTTACCACCTTTTGAAGCCCTAGAAGTCTTGTTGTGGAAGGAGAAGCGGCTCCTGAAACCGACGCTCCTCGGTTCTATCCGCATCGCGCTCACCAATTTCCGCAGAAGTGAAGACGTGGAGGGATGGTTTCCTGTTATACAGTCAAGTGGTATTTTGACTGGTATCCAGGTCGGTGAGATACGCATGAAGCTCAAGGTTCAAGAGTAAGTTGTTCGAGTATCTTTCCAAGTACCGCTTAACGTTTGTTCCAGAGAGATTATTCTCCCCCATTCCAGCTACTCTGGCATGCTCACGGTGAGATATAAAGTTGTCATCAAGGTTAGCTTGGCCACCCACTGTTCCTGTCCATTAGGTACTCAATACACGCAACGTCTTGGAGTGGATGAGCGACTTCGAGCGCAAACTACAATTGCGTACCTTGTCCGAACAATTGATGTTCATCGCCATTGCCAAAGGTGTCCTCGTCGAACATATCACAGAATATGCGGATCGTGAAGTAGACGGCACTCCCAGCTGTAAGACTTGTTTCTCATTCCGAAACTGTTCCGTGTAACTGATTTTCCCAGCACACAGCACACTATTTCGAGGCAATACTATATTTACGAAGACGATGGAACTTGCAATGGCTTTCTACGGAAGGGAATTTTTGGAAGCGAGCATTGGAAGAATCATTCGTCAAATTTGCTTCGAAAAGATAGCTATTGAAGTCGACCCAAGTCGAGGCGGCAAGAGCCCCAAGGACGTCGAGCGCGGCGTTGAACAACTAGTGGAGTGGTGTCAGACGATATGGGACTCCATCTATGCCTATAGGGGCGACTGCCCTCAGTATGTGCTTGTCCAAAATACATCACTTTCTCACTCACGCGGTCGTTTCTTAGTGAAATGCGCAGGTTGTTTGAACACGTCCGGAAGCTCGTTGAGAATCGGTATAAAAAGAAAGATGGACAGGACACCCAGAACAGAGAGCTCCCGTGGCAGAGTGTCTCCGCCTTCTGTTTCCTTCGCTTCATTGTACCTGCTATCCTTCATCCACACTTGTTCGGATTAACGCCAGGTAATTCAATAGTCTACCTGCCCGGGAGGCAAACTCACATCACACAGGACTACCCACCACTACAGTCCAGCGTAGCCTCACGTTGATCGCTAAAGTCATACAGAGTTTAGCCAACCTCAACGTGGTAAGGCTGCAAACCTTGTTTCGTTAAATGCAGCTAATTTGGACATGGCTTAGACCGTGCAAAAAGAGGAATACATGCGTGGGGTCAAGAATTTTCTCAAGCAAAATCTCTCAGCGATGGTAGATTACATTCTGGTTGTCTCCACGCCGGTCCACGATACGTACAATCCTCACTCCGGTCACCCAGCTTTTAGTCATCAACGACTCAAAGTTGTGAATTCCTTACACCAGCGGGGATCAACTATCCCAGTTCTCGAGAGAGAGGCTATCCCCCTTCTTCCTCACGTCCTTGATATACCGAGGCACCTCGCGTGCATCAGCTCATCCTTGATCCGCACCGCAAGGCTTGTTGGTTCAAAGACTAATTCGGATGAAACAGATCATTTATCTGATCTATGTTCCCGATGCTTTGAAATGGAAGAAATCGCCCTACAACGTGTCACTCAGCTTGCCACCGTTGAATCCCATCCGGTCGCTCTGAGATGGGATGTTCCTCGACCGCGCTTACCGGACAAAAATCCGCACTCTCCACCTTCACCCACATCTCCTATTGGTCGTATTCGTCTAAAATCATTTCGACCCTCCACTGCTCCTTCACCGCCCGACCAGCCTCTTTTGTACCCTCTACTTGACAGTTTCCCCCCCCCTGGCCCATCTACTGGGGACCTTGCTGCCTTTCGACGAGGTTCTGTCCCTGAAATCTCTTCGCGCAAATCTCCGACGTTTCTCGAGGATCGAGTGCCACGTACACTAAGCCGGCCGCGCTTCTTGCGGTCCAAATCGATATCAGCCGATTCAATTCCATCCTTTATATCCAAATCTGCTGAGCAACATACCTCCTCGCCTGCTATGCACTCAGCTCGGAATCCAGATGCATCGTCGGCATCAACATTTGATGAATCTGGTAAAAAATCCAAGAACATTCTCAATGGGTTTTTGATTCGACGATGATACGCCCCAGTACCTGGGCGATGTGTCCATGTGACAAATAACTTAACCCTATGACTGAATTTATTCCCATTCTCTGTTGTTTTTACTATTTTCCAGACTGTTGCTGATATATTATGCCTGTATTGTACATGTTTGGATATTACTGGCGAACGGAGTCCTTGGGGCGAAATAACGGCCGTTATGAATCTGCCTTGAGCACAGTCCCCAGGAGCTTCCGTACTTCATTTGCCACGTCTTCCGAGGTACTCCTGACTGTGATGCGACATAACTGTTGCACAACAGTCAACGTCGAGCAAACGATGCACGCAGCCAAAAAAACGTACCTTTGCTTCGCGATTCGGCTCGAGGCGAAGCAAACACCCGACCTTGCCGTCTACAGAGGTATGGAGAACCCCGGCTCCGACGAGGTTGCTCAGATTAGGGTCAATATCTTCCAGGATCGCCAGATGATTGCCGGTTATCACTTGTCGATGGCGTGCGAGATCAATGTGGCCCATGCTGTCCAACGATATCGGGAAAACGACCTGAGACTCCCTCGGTGGGCCCCCGATCAACTTCCAACGTTCAAAGAAATCTGCCTGCCCAAATTTGACACCCTCAAAGAACTTTGTGATCGTGATGGGTAGTCGTATCGAGATGGATTGGTGGGCGCCCGCCAAGAACGACACCGTCAAGATGGGGAACGAAGTAAACGCCTTTTTGCACTCGACGTGTAAGATTTGTTGGCTCTGTGTACGCGGGGCGAGTACGTTTGGGGGGATTTTGGCAAACGTAGCGGAGAGTGCGTGCGGGTCACTGACGTAAACGGTGGACGTGAACGAGGTGAGAGGTGCGGACACTTTGTTTCCAAAGTAGATGGCGAGCTGTCCGAGGTGGCCCTGGAATCTAGACTTGATACCAACCTGTATCTGGACGTCTTCGTAGAGCACCCCTTCGGCGCCATACGTCAGCTTTTGGAGCCATTTGTCGATACCAGGCGTGACAGTAAGCCGAGGGACTGCCTCGGACTCTGGAGGATGGCTGGCCGCAGACAGATCAAGGCCTGCGAGCGAGTTCATCACGCCGTCCGCATCCAAAGCGCCCGAAGCTGCAGCCGAGCTGTTTATGAGCGCATCTTTGTTCTTGGACATTTGGCGTTTCGTTAGTTGTCGCTCGAGGTTGATCTCTTTTCCCCCATGTACCCAGGTCCGCTTGTCCTCCGTATCACCATGCTTGCGATTCAGCCGGCTCATCAATCCGCTGACTCGAGGAGGGAACGGAGGCATCTCCTCGCAAACATTCTGCAGCATTGCGTCGTCGTCCGATCGGCATGCGAGTGCATAGAACTCGCAGGCACGTTGTTGGAGTTCGGCATCAAGAACATGCCTGTAACGTTCAAAGATGTTGATGAGTTGGGGCTTGATTTCGGGGAATACATTGACCCATTTGATATAAGTAGAGAGGAGCAGAGAACGCGTGGCGGCTATGCAGAATTGCGATTTCGAGTGCAGCACTTGAAACTGTTCGATGGGGCTGTATCCTGGTTCATTTGCAATGAGATGTCCATATTCACCCAAGATATACCCTGTTACGTTGACGGTCAGGCTTACGACACGGTCACGAGCAGTGTGTCATACCTCCCACTTTGACCAGACTCTCGTGCGCGACAGGCGCCTTGAGGTGCTCAAAGACAACTCTTGCAGCATACTCCTGAAGGTCCTCCGTGTTGGTAACTATCTGCACCACTCGATACCACACCTCGTCTCCAACATGGTCACCAGCAGCGCTGATGAGCTGCAATATGGTATCGACATACCATTTGTAGGAGCTCGCATATTTTTCAGTCAGAATAGCGATTTTGAGTACCATTTCTTCCCGCAATTGGTAGTCTGCAACCTTGAGATATCGGAGAAGTTCCCCGACGATCAATTCCGAGTTATCGATATCACACATGCTGTAGAGTAGATCCAGGGCACGTCTGCGAACAGAGATATCCTTGTCGCGAAGGGACAGGATTATCGTGCCTTGGTGTTTCTTCAAGGGATCGAGGGAATCTGCGCGTGCTGCGAGATGAGCCATCGTGTCCAGACCGAGGTACCGAACGTTTGTCTCCTTGGAAGAGATGAAACGAGCGAGAAGAACAGCGGCTGTGTCTACCAGAGGTGAGTTGGTGTTCAAGTGAATTGCGAGACCGATTGCTTCGAAAAGGACTGCGTGCTGGGCATTATTATGCTGCACATTTCTCGAAGGTTCGGCGCTGTTATTCATGATCATCTGAAGAACCTCATGCAACGCGTTGCGAAGTGCGGGATCCTCTGTGAATTCTGTTGAGTGACATGCTTCGTAGGGGCAACTGATGCGCACCTGTTGGGGGATAATACTGTAAAAGTCGTAGGAGCTTCACTTGTAACCATGGAGTGGGAACTTTGTAGTAGGCATACGTCGCCGAGTACTCGTGTTGGATGACCAACTACGGCAATATGAATCCACCCTCAAAGTGTGATGGCACGACGTACTCACACGGTACAAACGATCGACAGCCTTGGTGTAACAGACCGCAAAAGCGTCAAGATGGTCTTGTGCGAGGGCCATAACCAGACTTGTCACGCATAGAACAACACCCTAAGGATTGCTTGTCAGATATATGCAAGGAGAGACGGCTTGGGAACGTACTAGATCCGGATCATCCATGATGGAAACCAAGCGCAACGCCCATTCTGCTGCAGGAATGACTTCAGGATGCTTTCGATACAGTCGCAACAGTGTCAACGCTGCTTTCTTCTTGACGAATGTTTGTGAAGTCCTGTGACACGATAAGTGGCCAAGTTTGAAAAGAGAACGGAAGCAAACTGTACGGTGAAATGAGAAGTCTGTGTACATCCTCCGAAAGTGCTTCTGCCATCTCGCTGCTACCAACGTTGGCTATTGCGTGCAAGGCAAGACAATTGTTGACCTCGTTATTCTCGTCCAGATCCTTTCGTATCGAGTTCACGACTAAACGGAGGAAATCCGAGTTCTCGTGCATGAGGAGCGTCACAGCAAGGTATCCCTGTCAACATCGTGAGATGCTCGCCCGGAATTGAAACGCTCGAGTTCATACGATCTGTTTCTCCGAATACTTGGAACTCGATATGAGGTTGACGGCTTCCATGTGTCCGACGTCGACCTTGTAGCCTAGTATATACGTGAAGATGATCTTCGCGACATACCTGCAGACGCACATATTCAGATTGGACACGGAACGGACGGTGATGTTCCTGAGCTTACTTCTTCTTCTGATAACCGTCAAGGTTTCCGTCTGGGAATATCCTGTGAGCCTGGAGGCCGCGAAGGTGGCGGAAGAGGCCAGACCTTTGAACTTCTTGCGGATGTTCGCCATCTCCTTGTTTATCCGCTTCTCCTCCAGTTCACGCACGCGTGCGCCGCGGATGTCCGCGATGAACTGAGATGGGCATTAGTTTGGAAACTACATTGGTAGGACGGACGAGACTCGCCTGGGTCAGACCACGCATGTTGGCAGCCATCTTGGCAGGATTTAAGCGGGTTCAAGCTAGAAAGCTCTGTAAAGACTGCCGTGGTGAGCTGAGCAGAAATGGTTTGCCCTGCAGATGCTCAGTTACACTTGAAGTGTGTTGAGCAAGGGGACACCCGGTGTGCTTATGTAGTCACATCACACAACAACTCAAAGGTAGATGCCAGCACATTAAACGAGATATTAGAGTACATGGTAGATGTCCGAGGCAGAGATATGTGTCTAAACGAATATTGTCCACAATGCCAACCAACTCATGAAAAGAAGCTACGCGAGAGCCGACTTGGCGTGCCAGGTCGTGAGTTGTATGCGGAACCAACACCGAAAGGTGTCGAATATCCCGACCTTGATCCTGGCAGTCTGGTGGTGGAGAATGCTGGGGATGCCATTGGCGTCGCATTCCGAGAACTAGCCGCCGACTGTGTAGACATCCGCTCGTCGCTGTAGCGATTCAGTATCCGTACGATGTCTCGCGTGATTGAATCTAAATCTGATAATTCCCGCGAAGACAAAGAAAGATCTTTGTTCAGCTTTTCTTCACCCGCTTCACCCTCTGGCGCAGGCATGCCCGCGAGGTGAGATCCAGTGCACATTTTGCTCATGTGAATACCCTCGAATACCCGCAACATGCAGGCCTCCATCAGGGTCTTCAAGTGCTGGATATCATCCAGAACATTCAAGTTTCCGACGATGGGAAGCCATTCGTCACATTCGAGCCCGCGTTCGGTGACTTGAATATCGTCCGCACCGAACAACAGATAGGTCATAGGATCGAGACGTGTCGTGTTGATGAGGTACATTTGCGGGGTTTGGCCTGCGACGGTGAGATTCTGCCGTTTCTCCGCATAGGCATATATTTGCTTCTCTCCTTGGAGCAAAGAGGCGTCATCTTCGAAGGGTCTGATATGCTTGCGGTGGTTTACACTACTCGGATGAATGAAGGTCATCTACCGAGATCCGGTCAGCTGGTATGGCACAGCAGTGACAAAAAGCCAGACCTTGTCGTGCTGGGTACGCAATGTCATTTCACCCGTCCGGATGGCAAACTTGGGTTGGGTTGCAACAGCAACGAGAGCTGCAAGCAAGGGCTGGGAATGTGCATTGGCATTCAGTGCAGGTGGCACCGTCCACTCGCGGTCGCGTGCTCGACCATAGATACCGCCCTCAGCCGTGTCAATGACCCCGGCTTGATACAGGGATTGCAAGATATGACCTCGAACTTTGGTGATCAGTACCAGCGTTGACTTGGACAGAAAGTTGTCAGTGCAGAACCGGGACGCGCGCGCATGCTCGCCATTGCGGTACATCTCGTGCCACACATCGTAGGCGTTTAGTATCGTCAATGCATCGGATCTGAACTCCCTTGGAGACCATGTGGTCTTGACGGCGGCTGCATCTGCTTTGCGCTGTATAGGCGAAAAGAAGGGGTCTCGGTTTGTGAGGATCGCGGCTAGGGTCAGCGCTTTGTCGAGACAACGGAAGAAGACGCCATACAGGACCAAACGGCCCATCTGCACATCTACTGGAAGTTGGAGGAGGACGCGACCAAGCGATGTCAGGTTCTTCCGATGGTCCAAAGCTCCCACCATCTGAAGGGCTTTCATGGCTGCCGCGACACGGTCGGCTGCAGGAGGTTCAATGGTTGCTGCAAGAACTTCCTCGACCTCCATCCCGGGGAAGCTCAGGGCCTTGACATGCATGACAACATTACTCAGGTCTACGCGCTTCATCTCGACCGTCTGATGTGGATGGAGGTTTGCGGCACGAGTCTTGCTCAAGAGACCAAAGTATTCTCCAGGGCGATGCCTGCCTGCGCGCCCAACCCTCTGGTTGAGATTTGATGAGCCAACCCATGCCGAGACGAGGGATGATATGTGTCGATCCGGGTCAAACCGCAACTCCTTGATTTTGGCGGTGTCGATGACATAAACAACGTCTGGAATCGTGACAGAGGTCTCGGCAATGTTCGTCGCCAAGATGACACGACGAACACCCATAGGAGGAGGTTCGAAAATGAGTTGCTGCTCGGCAAGGGGTATCGTCGAGTGCAGGATGTGTATACTATACTTCCCTTGATCGTTGAAATCGAGTGGAAGCCTACCATCCAACAAGATTCGTTGCACGGACGAAATTTCCTCCCATCCGGGTAGAAAGACGAGAACGTGACCAGAACCGGACTGTTGGAGGACGTGCGAGACGGTGGCAGCCACAAGAGGGGCAGGCAGTTCCAGTTCGTCGTCGGTCAAGGGTTGGTGAGACGATGATGGAAGGGACAGAACGGGTGTTTGGGCGTACGTCTCTTCCCGTGCGAGGTACCTGGATACATACTCGTCGTTGAACACCCAACCGAGCTGGGGTTGTGCCCTGATGTCACCAAGAAAGTCTTCCAGGAAATGTCTCGCGACAGGAAAGGTACGACCGGGGATTTCGATCGCCGTCGCCTTGTTACCGGCTGGGTCAGGAAAGTACTCTTGGAACAAACGTGGGTCGATGGTGGCACTCATGAGCACGACCTTGAGAGGGAGGTTGCGTGTTTTGCGGTCCTCCATGAGGCGCTTGAGTACGACGAGGAGAAGATCCGTATCTACGTCCCGTTCGTGGACTTCGTCAACCAAAATATGAGTGACCTGGTCGAGCCTGGTGGCTACGAGGCCGCCGTCTGACATGGCAGACTGGAGACGCCTCAGCAAGACGCCGATGGTACAAAAGGTGATGGAGCCATGTTCTTGGGGCAGTTTTGACTCGAAGCGAACGCTGTAACCAACAGAGCCAGTGCCGACCACCTCGCCTCGCTCCTTTGCGACGCGGTCAGCGACACTGAGTGCTGCAAGACGTCGAGGTTGTGTGCAAATGATGTTGCAGTGTGCGCCTTGACCGCGGTCGATGTAGTCATCTAGGATAAGCTGAGGGACTTGGGTTGTTTTGCCGGATCCGGTTGCTGCCATGCAGATAGTGACGTCGTTGTTGGAGATATGGGAAAGGAGCTTTTGGGAACGGGTATAGATGGGCAGCGCAGCACGCATGGATCGCATTTTCTCGGTGGCTGGATCATGGAGATATGCCTGCCGTCTCTTGTCGAGATCGGCGGACTTGGTGGCCAGGCGGGAAGCGAGGTGAGGGGGCTGGTAACGAGAATATGAGGGAGGTGGTGCGGGTAGGAGAGAAGCGGTGGTGGGTTTATTTGAGGCGGGGGCGGGCCTGTTCCTGTAGAGCGAGCGCTTTTTGATATCGGAGCAAAGGTCGAGGATGTCGTCGGCGAGGGTATCGCTGATTCGGAGGGCGACCTTTGGAGCGAGACCGAGGTCTTTTCCGGACTTTGCGGCGTCGAGGTAGCGCTTCCAAAGATCAGGGTCGCAGGACTCGAGGTATTGGGTGACGTCGAGGTAGCACTGAACGAGGGCGGTCTTTTTGGTGGAAGCGGTACCCATGCCGATGCGACGGCCGTCGACGGACATGACGGCTTCCCAGGCAGGGTTGACGTGCTTGGCTTGAGTTTGATGGTAGTCGATGTCAGGTCTGGAGAAGCCGTAGAGACGACAGTAGTAATCCATGAAGCTGCGCGCGCGTTCATAGGAGACGAGAGCGCCATCGGACAGGGTGAGCTGGGACGGGGGAAGAGGGTTAGGAGGGGCAGACTTGGATGGCTTGTCGAACTGGACACGGGTCAGCGAAGTAGGGTGCGGGGAGAGGGAGGATACAGACCAGACCGAGGCTGTGGAGCTGGTAGAGGGCAGAAATGGCACAGAGACGCTCTGCGGCCTTTTTGTCGGTATGGTCGCCTATGGCGGTGATCTGAGGGTCGGTGTCGAGGTGGAGGGTACATCTGTGGGGGTGTGAGTGGGGAGAGAGGAGGGAGGGAGGGGACGGACCGGACGATGCGCCGATTGGCTGCGGGGTCGAAGAGGTCGGTGAACTGATAGTCGAGAGGGATGGCGGAGAGGGCGGCAAAGTTGGCGACTGGGGACTTTGGGTTGTCGAGGAGAGAAGACTTGAGTGGTGGACGTGTGCCGATGCGTTGTCGGTGCGCGTTCTCGATGTGGAGCGCGTCGTGGAGTGGGCCCTGTAGCTGGGGTAGGAGTGACTGTTTTACCGGGCGATGCGAGGCAATCTTTTGAAGTTTTCCCGGACGGTCGTGCGCGACGGTGAACGGTCGCTTGGACATGGTCATCCACCACCGCCTGATCATTACTCGAGAACGAACCACGAAAAAATTAAAATAAATGTATTTCTATTTATCGGCATTCTCCGCCCGATGCCCGATCGCGTCCTCGATACCCGACAGATATTTCAGCCGCACCGCCCACCGTTTGGCCCGTCCCCAGTCCGACCGACCGA
>QGOI01003206.1:0-16223 GCA_003313885.1 Boletus sp. MG55
CAGTAGCGCCGTGCTAATCTTTAAGTTTAGTCAGGTCAGCAGTCCAAACTTGAAGATTAGTCAGTGGGCCAAACTTTCTGTCAAATTTGAAGTTCGTGCAAACATTTTCTCGCAGTCTGAATATCAAGTTTATTTTCACATTTAGAACAATTTTATGTGTGTGCAAATACTTAAAAAACTCACACACATCCAGAACGCTGTACAAACTCGAAGTTCTGTCGGCACGCAAACGGTAAACTATATTTTATGTTTCTAATTCACGTCTAGAACAACATTTAGGTCCATGCTAAATATTACTAACCCCGTTGTGTATTCAGCCTAGGCGAGTCCTACTAATCGGTCGAGCAGCATTGTCACGTAGCGTCTTTGACGAGTCTTTCGCGACGATTTGTGAGCTCTGATTGGTTGGCGACCGCATGATAAGGGAATTACCTGATCATCACCTTGCCATAAAATTTGTAATCGACAAGACTTCGAGCGCGGTTTTCTGTTCGGCCGCGAGAAGGCTTCAAGTTGCACGCGTCTCTTTTACCTCATTATTGATGGAAGCTGCCTTGCATCGGCTACATGCTCTATGACGTAGGCAAAATGTACTCTGGCTACCAGATCAGGTATTTTCGGCGCGCTGCATACCAACAAACGTACTAGCAGCTAAAATGAACGGCTGCTCAGTAGTTCTCAACGAGCCGCATCTGATCGGCTGATGGGCCGGCGTGCAAGCGATATCAAAGTGGAGTCTTACAGCATGTGAGCTAAAACACCCTATCCAAACGCAGACTTGATGAGGTTTATTAACCGGCTGGTATCCCAGGGGCCAGCACTTGGTAGACCTGTCAAGTGTTTGCGCTAGATCCGATCTCGGATAACGTCCCATTCTATCTCAAACGGCCAGCTCGCCGCGCTCGCACCGCCGACCTGAGCAACTACTTATGATATCAGCAACTTGAGCCAAGACAAAATCCCCTCCATTTGCAAAGCAGACGAGTAACGTTATCGCCTGAAGGCGGCCCGTGTCAGAGCTCTGATTGGTGGGTCTATCGAAGAAATTACCATGTGGTGCCTATGTAGTTTGAGACTCTGTCTCGGCTCAAGTTGCGGATTCGGAGATCTGATATGATTTGGTCTACCCATAACACAGTGGGAACGCCAACTATCAAGTCAAACAGTCTCCCAGATATTCTCGCGTCTGCAAGTCGTGCATGGATGAACTGTGCACCAAATACCTACGAAAAACGCCGCCGACCGCGACTACCGCATTTGGTGCCGAGAACGAAGCCACATCATTGCATCATCGCCACAATCTGACACCCATACATTCTTCCATGGCGTCGGTCGACTCGGAACGTTCTACCTCGTGTTATCTTAGTAATATCGCTCGAGATGCCGTCATCGACATGACTTCTTCGTTCCGAAATCTGCTTCCGCGTCGGATCCCGACTGAACACCCGAATAACAGGCCTGAGCGTGACTACTAAGTGACTTTACGCTGGCCAATGAGATCGAGGAATACACAGATTAATTTCCAGGTGATGAAAGACAACTCTTACCATCTAGTATATGCCGAAATTCAGGGTAAAGTTTCCTTCCTCAGGCGGGTTTCAATCTATCATCGGTTTAAAAGCTCACGAAGGTCATCAAGTATGTCGAGCCATCCTGCGTTCGGAATGCTCCATGTCTTCCGAGTCGAGCGGTTCTCCACCAACGATGCATTGTCCAGACTCTAGATTAGGGGTGATTGTCTCGGTACTTGTCCGGATGGTTCGGCCAAATCTATTGGTTATATAGGATTATCTGAATCCGCATGTATCAGGCGCGACAAAACTACTTCCATACGCGTATGTCCCGAACGCTGAGATCTGCGGTCGCGCAGCCCAGGATTCAGATGGGATTCCATATTCCGTCCTAGTGGACAGCGTGATTTCATATCTGCCCGAGATACACGCCTCCCGAAACGAACCGTCAGAGAGAAATCACGGCAGGTGAATTCGTGCAATCTCGCATCGGTCCAGCTAGCCAGGCCTGGCACCTGGAGGCTTCGTAAACAGAAAAATTCGGTTGCGTGTCTCACATTCGTCCACGGAAACGAAACACGCGGCATGTGATCGGCTGGAAGTCCTGCATGTGACCTAGCGTGATCAGGGTATTCATTCCACCATCCGTTCCGGGGTTTCTTTGCTCTACGTCTGTCTTGGTATTTCTGGTCATCTCAGATTGCGTTACAAAAAAGTTTGATTTTCAGAGCTCGTCCATTGGGTCGATTACTATGAAAGGCGAACGATGATGGAGTCGTGAATAGCAAACAACGAATACTGAGCGATTCGATGTGTACGGTACCTCCGGCGTCACCATTTCACGCGTCCCTTACAAACACCGCGGCAGCGCCCATCCCAGTCCCGATACACATCGACGTCACCAAAACCTGTCAGAACGACCCATCAAAAGTCCGCATTGTCATTCACAAAGGCGACTCACCTTGCCCTTCCGTCTCTCTAGCTCGTTCAACCCCGTTGCGATCTGTCGGGCACCCGTGCACCGTAGCCATCGAACACAGCGATCAACACGGGTCATAGCTAACGAGACGAAAAAAAAATACTTATCTAGCGGATGCCCAAATGCGATGGCGCCTCCGTTGACGTTGACTTTCTCGGGATCGAGCCCAAGTTCTTGGATACAATAGACGTATTGAGAAGCGAACGCTTCATTGATCTGCAAAGGAAAAATGTGAACGTCTGTTCTTGCTGGCCACCCCATCAGGTTGAGTATACCTCGAACAAGTCGACGTCCGCAATCTCGAGTCCTGAATTCTTGAGCGCCATCGGAATCGCAAACGCAGGCCCAACACCCATCACGCGGGGGGGAACACCTACGGGACGAACGAACACCGTCCGACGATCAGCAACGTACCTGTCGCTACTATCCTACACGTCGTCGTCACGTACCCGCCACCGCTGTAGTAACATGTTTCCCGAGAATAGTTAACCCGAGCGTCTCGGCCTTGCGGCGCGTCATCAACAGAACCGCCGCCGCACCGTCCGTAATCTGACTCGCATTCCCACCCGTCGTTCTTGCCTGTCCCCACTGTGGAAACGCCGAGCGAATCTTGAGCAGCGTTTCCTTGGTCGTACCGTACCGGATCCCATCATCCTTGTTCACTGTCACGCGCCGTCGTGCGCCCGTTGCGGCGTCCTTATCGTCGACGGACACGGTGAAGGGAACGATTTCCTTGGCAAAGTACCCGGATTTCTCGGCGTGTTCGGCGCGTTGAAAAGATAGCGCTGCAAAAGCGTCCATGACCTCACGCGAGATGTTATAGTCTTGAGCCACGTTTTCGCTCGTCCAGCCCATGGGGTAGAGGCAGTCCTTGGCAGCCGCGTTAGCGCTGATGCTCTCCGACTGGGGTGGTGCACCATTGTCCGGGCTATCATCCGAAAAAAAACAAGATGATTGTGAACGAGGGGACTCAGCAAGGAAGTGCGACGTACTTTTGACTCATGGACTCCACGCCGGCGGCGAGGCCAACCTCGATTTGACCGGACCGGATTTGGTTTGCGATCACGGTCACGGCCATGAGCCCGCTTGAGCAAAAGCGGTTGACCACCTGGATGGGAACGCTCTCCGGGAAGCCGGCAGCGAGGGCGGCACCGCGGGCGTGGTAAACAGGGTCGGGCGTCAGAACGGTGCCGACACAAATGTCGCCTACGGTTGCGGGGTCGATATGGGAGTGGGCGATGGTTTGCTATATCGGTTTTGGGATACGTCTCACGTTATGATAGCTGGCGCAGGGATGAGGGATGGGCTCGCCTTGAACATTTCGAGCATGAGTTCGTCGGTGCTGTGTGGGGTGGAACGTTGAGTTTGATCGTACGTGTCGACATGGGGAGAGGTTACTCGCGGAGTGTCTTTGAGAGCGCCCTTCTTGGCTTTCGTCAAAGGAGAGCGTATGGCCATCGTGACGACGACATCTTCTGGGCGTTTCTCTTGGAGTGCTGCGAGGCCGGAAGGTGAGTAAAAGTGGGACGTGATTTGCTTGAGACGTTGCATTGTGGCTGGTAAGCGACTGTGCGAACAAAAGATGTCTCGACGGGTTCTATTGGATCATCCAACACCGCATCATGACCGGACTCGTGCATGTTCCACGCAAGTTACAAGCTTGACTGCCATCCATCTTAGAGACAAGATTCAAAGATTTGGCCCCGGCCGGACGAATGCGGAGATCAACGTCAGTGGTTGAAATACCTAACCCACTGTTTCACCGCAGTTTCAGTGCTTCCCAGGACAGGAAACCTGGGCATCCGCCGTCTGCCATCATTTCTTGCTAGATATACGTCACGATTCCTCGGGCCCGGACCGACGTAAATTTTAATGCCTCGCGCTTCTTTTCCGGGATATTGGCGCCCATATACTTGGCTGCTGTCCGCCTGCGGAAGCAATGTGGCATCGAACACTTCATCGACATGTTCCACGAACCTCAACGCAGCTTGGGTCGTCGGCGTAAACTTGGTAATGTGGTGCTCGCCCTGGACCAGGTACTTGATCGTTTAGACGATCCACGCGCCTTGATGAAGTTGCAAACAGGTTGGTCCATTCATTGCACGGGTCCTTTTGCATGAAGAACATATTTCGAATAGTTGATGATCGTCATACCGAGACTCCATGTATTGGGAAACAGATGTACGACTGGAAGATCTTGGATGGTTTCGCCGTCCAAGCCACGTAGGTCAAACATCGTTGAACCCCCGATGAAACTATCGAACCCTGTCCCATGGCAGCCGTTCTGCCGGCCCGCTGACCCCAATACAGCTATCTTATCTTGCACCCGTCGCAAAGCGGACGACCACGTCTTGTTGAATATCTCTAGAAATGTTGTTCCATGAACGGGCGCTTAGTTGCCATCGGACGGGGCGGAACTTCCCGACTATTGTATGCCTTGGTACCTCGGCAAAACGGCTCCATGTTAGGAGTCGGCGATAACCGTCGCTCTAGCTGCTTCTCGCAGAACATGCAGTTATTACACTTCACGCGCAATTCTCTTGATAGATTCCGGGAGCCTGCCATGCAGGGGGTGATGGGGTACTATAGGACATAGAGCAGGTGAGAGGCCAAGTCAAACGCCATGATAAAAATGCATTTGTCAGGATTTCCTGCACAAGTTAAAGAGATCATACGACAGGGCGTGTGCACGCTCATGTGTACCTCAGCAGTGCTAGTGGATGGGACATATCGGAGGCGTAGAACCAGAAGCGATAGAGCGGAACAGATGCACCTGTCCATTCTTCAGCACCAGCTAGACCAAGAAGGAAAAAATGGTCGAGGAAGCCAAAGGGGCGTCTGAGTTGATGAACAATATTCGTTTCGCGTACGCAATCTTGTCGAAGTCGAAGACCACTCCGAGACTTTGCACGACCTGGTCAACAGAGCCCACGCCTGACCCAGGGCCGCCATAAACGACATGAAAACACAACGAAGATGTACTTGAGCTGATTCGACACTAACTATCGTGCTTAGTCTCTGCAGGGCAAATGATCGTTCTGGCTTCTTGGGTATGTTCTTCCACCGTTGCCTTTTTGCCACTGCGAAATGGGAGTTCAGTGAGGTTGTCAGAGTGGGTCGAGAAACGTCACACATACTGCCAGCTTTCGCATTGATTTTCTACACCGTTATCCAGCATCTCTACCACGCACTAGTACTGGAGTCTCTCAGTGCATTCCTGGACTAAATCTCAAACCTAAGGTCCGTCGTGAGTGCATTCATTCGGCAGGGAAGCCGGCGTACAATGCGACAACGGATCAATCAAGCGTAAAGCTGTTGGAGCAGTCGAGCACACATAGCTATACTTTTGTGTCAAGTTGCCCACTTTCTCGCACAACAATCTAAGCTGGCCCGTCACGATCTGGCGTTGCGAGTCACCTGCGTTCAGCAGCGTCGCGCGGGATTGTATCGCTTCAAACGCCGACGTAGGATCGTGATAGGCCAACAATGCAGGCATTGTTGATCTGAGTCTTGCGCCTCTTGATGGAGTGATTTGACGCGGTCGACGAGGACAAGAAAGTTCCCCTTTGCAAGAGTGACGTCCTGCGTCAATAGTGTCTCAGTCTCCGAACATAACGCGGTCATCGACCCTTCGAGGGACGTACAGCGGTCCGCTGCACCACAAATGTCTTTCTGCAACGTGTCAAGTTCTGATAGGAGAGCGCTGATCTGGGTCTGCGGGATAAAGTGGGACACTGGCATGGGATCATAATGAGACCCCGCTTCGGTGCTGGCGTATCGGTTGACCTACATCCGAGTCTTCCCAGTCCCCCGACTCAGGTTCTATGGCTGACGGGGAAAATCATTCAACCTCGTTGTCCAGCGAGGTGGGTACTCACGTTGCGGGAACTGGGTAACTTCAGGAAAGAACATGGCTTAGTAAGAAGCAGTATCTGGTAGGCCTGCCAGTGGTGATGGGCCGATTCGAGGGCGGGTCGACGGTTGGATAAAGTAGGCTGACCCGGATTTTGCAAGCAAGACCCGATGGAGATGATTGTGCGGCTTCTTGCGCCGCAGGGTGGTCCGACCTGCTTCGGAACGCCATGCCAAAGTCGAGCAAGAATCAAGCACGTAGCATAAGACTACTCGCAGATCCCGCCGCAACGCTCGCTTGTCATACATTTTCAGGATTTGAATCAGGTCCTAAGGAGCCTCAGGCTCGTGGTAAAATTACTCATATAGTGCTTCTCTCTGGAAACCTGGGTACCCACGCTCAATCTCTTCCATAATCTCTCGCTTGTACACCGAGACACCTCCAGCGTAATTGTACGCTTCACGTTTCTTTCCAGGTATGTTGGCGCCATTGTACCAACCATTGGCCAGTGGAAGGAGCGTGGCATCAGTTAGCGCCTCGACGTGGTTCTTGTATCCCAGAGCAGCATGAGAGGTGGGTGTGAATTTGGTAATGCCGTGTCGGCGGAGATATTCGATCGTTTGAACGATCCAGGCGCCTTGAATCTCCACGCATGTCGGACCATTGCAGAACGCAGTCGGTCCTTGGGGACCATACACAAAGTACAGGTTCGGGAAGTTGTCAATCGTCATTCCCAAGCTTTCGACGGAACGTTGGGCGAGCAGCTAAATAGGATCTGGCAAAAACTTACTAGGTGACCGTGCCATCTCGCCAGTGGTCCTGGATGGTCTCACCGTTTATCCCGCGTAGGTCCAAATCGACGAACGCCCCAGTATGGGTGTCGAACCCTATATATGTATATTTTAACCACTACACATCCGATGCAAGAGGTTCTCCAGTATACGTACCAGTAGCAAGAACGAGCACGTCGACCTCGTACTCGGTTTCCCTCGTCTTCACACCTTTCGACGTGATCTCAAGGATGGGATTCGCATTAATGTCGACAAGATCAACGTTGTCTTGATTGAAGATCTCGTAGAAATATTGCTCTTGACTTGGACGCCTGCAACCGAACGGGTGAGGTGGGACTATGGGTGCTAATATTTCGCGTTTTTTGGGGTCCTTGATTCTCTCGCTGACTTTCTTCCTCCAGAATGCATATGCAGTCTCATTGCTGACCTCGTCACGAAGAAGGTCTTGATAATTGGCAACTACATTATAAGGACGTTCAGTTCTTGGTGGCTGTGTCAGTACTTATCATATGGGACTTACGCGCGAAATGGAAACCACCCCGCTCCCATAACGCCTGGAATGTCGCTTGTCGTTCTTCTTCACTGTCCTGCATCATTGGCCGTGCAATAGGCTCGAGGAGAAATCCGCTGAGTGTAGTGGGAAGCTTTCGGTAAATTTCCTCGTATATTGGCTTGAAGTGGTCTTGAACCTGCTTGCTCACGCGGTATTGGCCCATGGGAATTGCAAGGTTCGGGGTTCGTTGGAATATGGTGAGGTGTTCAACCTAATGCAATCGTGCGATTAGTGAATTTACGTGATGGTTGGCTGGTCCATGCGTACGTGTGGCCCAGTCTCTTGAATTACTTGTACTCCACTCGCGCCCGTCCCGATGACCCCAACTCTTTTCCCACTTGTCTCGATCCCTTCCTTTGGCCAACGTGCCGTGTGACTCCATGCTCCCTGGAATGTTTCTAGTCCCTTCAACTTTGGAATATACGGCTTGGATGCAAAACCCTAGGTGCTAGTCAGTCATGGGAGACAAGGGTGACAACCACAGCCTGACCGTGCACACGATCAGATGACGTGCTGCAGCCTTGTACACGCCATCTTTCCCGTGAGATGTGACGTGCCAGATGTGTAACTGGTCGTCCCAATGCGCTTGTTTCACGAGCGAGTCAAATCGACAATGCTTGCGAAGATCAAGCTTGTTGGCGACGTATGCGAAATATCTGGTCGATAGTCAAGTGCATGTGGGTCAGTACTTTGCGATGCGAGGACGAACTTCTTGACGTACGCTTGTAGCTCCTTCCATCCAGGGAATTTCTCTGTCCATGTCCACCCTTTCCAAAGCTCGGGACGCGGGAACTCGTAAATGGGAATATCGCTATCGACACGGGCGCCGGGGTACCTGTTCCAGTACCAAGTTCCTCCAAAATCGGACCCAGCTTCGATTAACTTGCATTTCAAACCAAGCTCGCGCAGGTGGATAAGATGATAGACGCCTCCGAACCCTGCCCCGATGATGATCGCATCATAAATTTCTTCCGCCATGCAGGTCTTTGGAGTACCGATCTCGTCCAGTGAGTTTCGTGTTGAGGTTCCTGGTAGACGCGATTTTTCCTTGTAACTCTCCGGCCTTTATCCCTCGACGAGTCTCGTGGGCGTTCAGTACCCCCTACTCACACGTTCATGAGATCTAATGCCTAAACAAACAATTGCCTTTGTTGTCGGGATTAGCTCTTGCAGGGAAGGGGTGAACCAGATCCATGATCCTGCCAGGTGGGTATTGATTTCCCTTTCACAGAGTGGTAAAGATGCTATGATTAATCCAGGTATCTCATAATTATGGAAGCCCGGACATTAATCGTGCTCTCTCGGCGCAAAGAGATGTGCACTCCGCTACTTCGGTACATGCTTTAGGAATTGGGTAGCTCGGTCGTGCGAGGACCCCTAGTCACCACTTCGGCCGAACGCATATATAATGTGTGTCCCGTGTGTGAATTTCTGGTCGGTCAACCTCATGACTAACTGTCCCACACGAGACGGAAGGGAGGCTCTGGCATTAATTGCACCCGGCTCTAGGTGTTCATCCCTCAGGCTGCCCACTGATACTTTGATACCCTTTAGTCGGCAGAAGCAAGCCGAGGGGACAGGTTGTCACCCGTATACTATAAGTCTAAACCCCACTCATGCGGCAGACACCTATGACGTTCCTCACTGCATCTCTGCCGGGTTCCCACCTGCAGCAAGCGCCCTTCTTGGAAGACGTGGACAACGGACATCGATTTCGAGTTGGGGCACATGGACTGGATGATATTCCGCACTTTTCGCGTCGCGGTCGTTGCGACGAGGACGCACCTTTCTATCATAGTCTGTGGTCGCCTGTACTTGAAAGAACAACTCAGCTCTGCATTGGCAACGAGGCGCGTTCGCGGCACTTTGATGAGAATATTTGCACCTACACAAGCTCCCTACACTTAATCCACGATTACGAACAACCAGCAACAAACACGAACAACGATGCTACACCAACCACACGAGCCCACCCAACGAAGGTACTAACGGGGTTCTTTTCCTTCTTTACACCAATGATAGAAATATTTCCTTGCGACTACGAAACTCGACCACTACTAAGGCTACTGATGGCTAGGACACCAGCCACTGTATCAGGTCCCCTGGCACAACACCAAGATTGTTCGGGGCGGATGGACCGATGCGTCGTCACCAATTTTTTCCAACCTAACGTCGACGCACATCGGTTCGTGAATTCTGATGGTAAAAATTGATTTATGCCATTTGACACACTACACTGAAACTTACCAGTAAGCCAGTCCATGAGTAATTTGTTGGCTCTCACCTCCTCACTCATGGTATTTGTGATCTCGACAAGAGACAACGCTGGGTCAGATGTGCGGCCCGCGGCATATAGGGCTTCGCAATGATGTTTCTGCTCGTACGCACGAAGGAGATTATCCCTCTTCTCGGCCATCTGTTGGGATTCAGCGAGCTGTGTACCGTTGAGATGTGGCAAGTTCGTGACGTAAGTCTTGGGCGGTTTTCTTGGGGTGTGCGATTTTACCGTCTAACGGATGTCAATGATACGCAAGTCGGAGTCCTGATGGACGCACTTAAGGTCTCGTTCCGTGCGCGAGGATCATCACGAAGAGACTTGATGGTTTTGTTGAGACCAGATTTCCTTCTGGTTGGCTGCATGTTGGGATGGGGCGAGTTTGTGACTGAGTTTTTTTATCGTTGCTGTCTAGTGGGCGCGGATGTCAATGAAGCACGCAACAGAGCATAAATGAGCGCACTTGACTCTCCTCAATATAAGTTTCATCCACACTCGTGCACGAGACTTGCTGACCGGTGAAGAAAGCGGCTTGTAATTAGATGGCCACATCACACGAGTTTTTGATGCAGGCACGGTGACATAGGGAGGGGGTTGAAGGACGTCAGAGAGACTTCGAAGGGTGATTGTTTTGCCGATCCCAAGGTGGTGGTGTGCAGAGATGGCCACTGTTAACTCGATTGTGGCCATATGCTCGATGACAGACTCAATTTATTTGCGCGTCGTAGTGTCCCAGAAAGAGACCGAGGAATCATCGGATGCTGCGATGAACGTGCCGTTGCTCGCAAGGGGTGGATTCTTGCTACCATGAATGGGCCACTTCGAGAGCTCTTCGCGGTGGACAAGTCGAGACAGTTGATTTCGCTGTCACGAGACAAGCAAAGAGTTGCTTGTAGAGCAAGTTAACCTGGATTGGAACATCGACACGGACTGAGGTGACCATGGCAGTGGGGATGAGTCTTCTACGGCGTTGTCGTGTTTTAAAGGGCCGAGTAGTCGCTGGTCAGTCAGCGAGAGAGTCCAGACACTCACAGTGTCGTCAAAAGATCTGCTTGCGATTCTCATCCCGTCGGGGGAGATATCAACCAAAGTGCTGTGTCTTCTTTGTGGCTCTCGGCCTCCCACACCTTCACAATTAAGCCGCGTCATAACATTGCCCCACTCACGACCCACTTTCCGTCTCGTGACACCGCGATACTGTAAACAAGTATGTACTCTGCACATTCATCGGTGTCCCCACCTCTTTGCCATCATTCACTCGCCAACGGTGAATCTTCCCTATCGCGCCACCGCCCATGACGTGCTTTTCATCAACGAGGAACGCAACTGAATTTGTGCTGCCTTGACTATCAATTTCGATCGGTTTTGCTCCCTCTCCGAGAACGCTACTGAAGGACGGGCGGTCCCCGCTCCACTCTTGGCTCCAGTCAGTGTCGTCCTTGCAATTGTCCTGCCCGCGTACGCGCCATTCCTTGACCGCTGAGCCATTCTCCGAGACGTACCCGGCGAGGTATAAGAGCGATGCGGAGAAGGATGTGTGGTCGTCTACTCGTGGTACGCCGTCGTCGCCTGTTGTACACGTCTCCTTATGATCTGCATCAGTTCACATACTTCTGGGTGCTTGCCCTTGGCACAAAGAGGACACTTGTCACTATTTGTTGGCCATTTGGCTGGTGACCTATGCGGAAAATCACTCTCGAAGGTGCAGTGGTGACTTGACGTCAAGGACAAGGCCTACTTCTGTGCCTTTGTTCGCGTTTACCCATGCCACCTACATCGACTCTTGTTTCGCAACAGTTGCTTGGTTCCAAAGCCGAACCTGAGCGTGACATTTGGCCGCCGCAGGCACATCTTCATACCTCGTCAAATTCAATCCGAGTATGTAGTTGCCACGAGCTGCCCTATCTCCTTCATCTTGGTGCCAGAAAAAAGTTACCAAAGCGACGCTCCTGAACGGCGACAATAGACTCTCAACTTCCCATCGTCCGATTTATACTGACCTCGTATTCACAAGTCATTCAGAACCATCATAAATTACATTCCTCTGTACTAAATAGGTGTTTTAGTGTCCATCAATTCATGAACATGAGTCAGTGACGGACGATACTACGACGTGGATCGCAAGAAAAGATATGAACAACCTAGGTTCCAAGATCGACCAGACCAACGACACAAGAGGAAAAGGGCGTGCACCAAAACAATAGCTAATCCGACTTTAGTTTGACGTCCGGCCGGTTGCTTCGTTGTACCTTGTCGCAAGACAACCATATTTCTCTGTATTTTGTGCCGCTTGCTTCCTCAGGATTTCTGTGACGACGGCACCGGATGAGTAGACGTTATCTAGGGCAGATGTCGGACGAACCTAGGTCATGGTTGTTAGCCTCGCTGCCGATCAGCTTCTCCCTTTGTCCCTCGATCTGCTTGGCCAGGTCACCAAATGCAACGTGAACGGTTCTTGGAAGCGGTCGCCGTCTAGCAAATTCGCATTCTCGAACAGGATCACGAGAAAATGGACCAGAATACTCGCCGCCTTTTTCAGCTTGGCATAGTCGTGTGTTTGAGTGATCGAGAACGCGCGTGTCAAGACGAGCAAGAGGACCACACAAAACCTTGTGAGATACACGTTCCGTTGGGCACGTCGTGATCCGTATACATCCGCGTCGACTGGACACAATGACTTGCTAGAACTTGCGCGAGATGTTGGATTCGGTGTGTACGTCATGGACGGTGACACTGGTCTGGGCGGGCTAATTCCAATTCGGCGGTGACGTGGAACATGTGTTGCAGGGCATCCACGAAGAGAATCCCAAAAAAGTTAAAGGGTACATTGGCTGAGCGAATGACGGTCGAAACGATATAGGAGGCATACGTGAACGATGTCTTGAGACCACAAGTGACTTTGGCGACGATCGTACTCTCGGAGAAGAAGGGAAAGAGCCGTTTGCGGATGGCATAGGGAATAGGGAACACGAAGATTGGCAAAACGTGGCGATCCATTATAACTCGAATATAGAGGTGAGCGTCCGGATTTGTCAGGGAGATTCAACTGCCATCACTGCAAAGGGGATAAACGTGATGATACGTACCTCGGGGAGTATCCACTCCAGCAATCCGAACCTCGAGTTTTGTCGGGTCTTTTAAATCTATCGCGCAGAACATCATATCGTTTGTACCACTCTCATTGTTTCGTCCAGTGACTCCCTGAACGCGCCATACGTGCATTACTCACACTCGACTGCTCGACGCGAAAAGGTCTAGTTCTTCGGTGCAAAACTTTGGCCCAGAATATACTCTTCGAATGCTACATCGTTCGACATCATGGCCATTGCATGATATTGACGAAAGTGATGAGGATATCGATGACTCACCTTGCAGAGAAACCAGTCAGCGAGAATATCATCCCTCATCCATCCTCTAGACCAGCACTCAGTGACAAAAAACCCATAGTTGTAAAATGAGACACACAGCCCCCACAAGAGTTTACCTATGCAAAGGACATCCTCTTCATCCAAAGGTCAAGCAACACCTCCACAAACGGCAACGGTGTATTTTGGAACGTACGCTGGGTTTCTCCTTGGATGGATCCGCGACGATGTCCCGACGTAATGAACCCATCGCATTCAACTACCATGTCCTCTTCGTCTTGCAGGTCTTGGGCGTATACGCACGTGTATCAACATAACCGGCCGTACCCCGAATGATCGCTCAGATAAAGGTGACCCACAAACAGATCAAGCTGGCAGATGAGCGCCAGAGGTAGAGCTCAGTCAAGCAAGAGCGAGACCCGGGAGATCGCACGACGCGTTGAACCGCACAAGTGCTGTTGGGGGTGGTAAAGATTGGGTGAAAAACAGGTGGACCAGTTGAAGATGGGGCAGTCTTCACGAAGCCAACGACCTCCTCCTGGGAGAGCGAGGTCTACGCTGATGATGGGGTGGTCGCTCCACGTCTCGCTCACGTTCAACTTTGTGCAAGACCTCTCGTTCTCGTTCTTCGTCCATCCGTTCGGCGCGAAGCGAAGTGAGACCAAGGCCGACGCAACGCTTTGGGGTCTCCAGTACCGTGAAATTATAGTGCAGTGGTGCTGAAGCAGTTGCGTGGTCCGTAGAGGGCTACGAGCAATTTGATTTTGGGCTCTGTCGATAGCTGATAAAAGTGTGAGGGAATCGACTGCGATGAACGAGGTAGAGGAAAAAGGGCTTCCAACAAAATGAAGTAGTAATTCATTGCGAAAGTGCAGGCGGTGCTCCATGCCTGTTTGGTCAGAAGTGGTATACTGATTATGTGACTACTTAGAAATGCATGCTACATAAGCTACATGATGAGTGTTAGTACGTCATGGACGGCCCTTCAGAACTTGTGCTTAGAGACGGTGTCCCAGAACCCGAGACCCTGCTGCTTGGCGATATCGAGTTCGAGCGCACTCGGTTGACGGCTCCCATCCGCGCCCGCGAATGAACCGGCACCCCACGGTGATCCTGATCGAGCACACGACGCACAAAACCATCAGCCAATCGAAACTGCGGATACCGAGGCACATAAGACTCACCACCGTGAACCTCGTCCAAGTTGGCGAGTTGGCCAAATGTACGGCCGTAACCAAGGGGGACGAAGGTGATACCGTGATGCACAAGCGTCGAGAGCGAGTTGATGATGGTCGTCTCTTGTCCACCGCCTGGCGTACCCGTGGTGACGAACATGCCGGCGAATTTGCCTACCAAGGCACCTTGGGCCCAGAGCCCGCCAGTCGCGTCCCAAAAGACCTGTCGAGGGGAACGATGCGATGTCAGATCTCTATGCAACGACACCAGGATGCGGCTCGTCCGACTGAATCGACGACCCACCTTCCATTGCGCAGGGAAGTTACCGTAACGAGTAGGAATACCGAAGAGGAAGGCGTCAAAGTTAGTCAGTTCCTCGGGAGAAATGACAGGGTAGGCTGGTTTAGGGGGGGCATGCATTTTCGTGAGGACATCCTGTGAGAGGGTCTCTTGGATTCTAGATGGGCGATGGGCGATTGGATCGGTCAGCCGACTATAGGAGAGCGCGCATAGGATGGACGCACTGGTAGATGGTAGCAGAGCCGCCAGCTTCTGTGATGCCTTGCTTCACAGATTCCGCGACTATGATCAAGATGATGATCAGAGCGCTCAAGAATGGGTCACGCTCGTGATGTTGTACACTTACGTTTGGCGATATGGCCGTACAAGGTGTAGATGACGATGGCAACCCGAGGGCCGGACATGGTGGTTTCTGAAGATTTAGAAGCGGTAGGCGCTGAGGGAGGTGGAGGCATTGGTAAATGTGAAGAAGGAAAGGGCCAGATGATAGTTTTAGATTCACCTGTGTCAGCTTTCGTAGCCTTTTGCTGCGGCTTTGGGTCGGCGAAGTTGTTTTTCTGCCGCTTTCCAGGGAAACACATTACGAGGATATTAAAAAAAAGATATGCACACAAGTTGTGTGTGGGGATATAAGTGGCCGATTACAGGAGAAGCAGGTTAAAGAACATGTTTCAGCCGTGGGCTTTTATACAGTCACAGTACTAGTAGTATGAGCGAAGAGCATTACTAGATCCTAGAAAGACCGCACCGGCTAATGACCAATTCTTGACTGCGTTGGGATTGGATTTCTCATGCATGAAGCACCACAAGGCTCAGGGCCTGGGCAAGCCTGGAAAGCAATATCCAAATCAAGACTCGATAAGAAGAACCAATCCGTGAACGGCACACCTTTCAGAAAGTCGCTGTGAAGAGAGCTCAAGAAATGGAGGAAAAAAGAAAACCTTGCCCATGCGACGTACGTTAAACCCGAATCTGTCGTGGCTCGGGTGGAGTTGACTGTCAGTATTACATACCAGCTTTCTCATGGATTTCCAACATGCGGGACGGCTTGAAGGACCAACAGGTCGGGGGTGGACCTATGGAAATATCTGCAAACCAGGCAAAGCCTGCAACTCCACTCGTTCGATGGTACCTGTTCGGTATCCCTACTACTCGCTATGGTAACTTCCCTGCTCGATGGAAGGTTGGTATTTTTGATCCGTTCCCCTGTTCGTCTTGTCCTCCGAGAGCTAATTTTATCGCGTTTTCTCAAGGCGTTTTGAGATGCGACCGGCGGACTCTGGACAAAAGGTGCCTTGGCGGGCAAGTTTGCTGGTGTGTTTGTCTCCACAGGAACGCCGGGTGGTGGTCAGGAGACAACCGTCATTAATTCCCTCTGGGCCACTCTCGCCCACCATGGTATCCTCTTTGTGCCTCTTGG
>QGOI01003216.1:0-18054 GCA_003313885.1 Boletus sp. MG55
AGTCCCATAGGAACTAATCAAACACTAATCAGATACTAATCAAGTTGTATTAGTTGACTGCTTGATTCTTGGTTAAGGCAAAAGTATATCAAGAAACATATCAAAGTATACATAAAGTAGTATATCCAAAGGATATCCAAAGTGTACCTAAAGTACAGTCAAAGTGTACCAAAGTGTAGTCATAGTATATCCAAAGTGTATATAAATTGTACTCAAAGTGTATCCAAAGTGTAATCAAAGTGTGTCCAAAGTGTGTCCAAAGTATATCTAAAGTATACTCAAAGTATACCCAAAGTCAGTTAAAGTGTACTCAAAGTGTACTCAAGGTTAGTCAAAGTGCAGTCAGTATACCCAAAGTGTATCCAAAGTTAGTCAAAGTGTAGTCAAAGTGTATCCAAAGTATACCTAAAGTGTAATCAAAGTGTAGTCAAAGTGTATATCCAAGTGTATCCAAAGTATAGTCAAAGTGTACCCAAAGTATATCCATTGGAAGTATACTCAAAGCATATCTGTCATATACCAAAACTCCGAACACTCCGGACCATCTCCAAGCTCATTCCGAGCTCTTTTCACTCCTCTGACCCCTCGGACTTCGACTCCGAAATCTCGGACTTCACTCCATTTCATTTACAACATTTAGTTTCTCTGTTTGTACTAGTTCTCTTTCTGCATTCTACCCAATCCTGTGTTCGCTTAGGAGCACAGCTCTGGCTCCCGAACTCCCGGGCACAGCTCCAGCTTACTTACTTCCGAACCCTGGATTTCTTACCAATCTCCATTCCGTTTTACCGATCCGTTACTAATGCACTTTCGGACTTCATATATAAAGCTTTCCGAATCATGTACATGTCTTTAGTCTGAATATCGACTTAGATACACCCTCTGTCCTCCGGGAATCCTTCGTCCCAACTCCGAAATACATCACCTCCGAAATCCGGGACTTAGACCTTGACGAGGGCGCAGCGCTCCGCTCCGAGTTGCTGAAGCTGAAAGTCCCATTCCGTCCGACCAACTCCAGAGTTCCGGAGTTTCCCCCGGAGAAGTCCGATCCGGTCTCGTCCAGTCCACACGGTCTTAACAATATCCAAAGTATAGTCAAAGTATAGTCAAGGTGTAGTCAAAGTGTATCCAAAGTGTTGTCAAAGTGTACCCAGAGTGTATCCAAAGTGTACTCAAAGCATATCCAAAGTATTGTCAAAGTGTACCCAAAGTGTACCCAAAGTATAGCCAAAGTGTATCCAAAGGGTTGTCAAAGTATATCCAAAGTGTACCCAAAGTGTATCCAAAGTGTAGTCAAAGTGTGGTCAAAGTGTACCTGTACACTGGATAATGGGTTATATAGATCTTCTGATCAGTTATATTAACCATGGTATTAAGTCTTTGAACATTTTGTATGCTGTCCAATCAATAATGTTAAGCATAGTACCCTTTAATTAGTGTTATGGTGGGGGACCACATACAAACTGTAGTAGCATTAGGATAAAGTATTAGTATGTACATAGTAAACTCAATTGGATTACATCTAATAGTAGTACATAACTATACATATAGTAGATATTCTAGAAGGTAGTATGATTTATTTATTTTGGTCATTGTGGTAATTAACATAGTATTTTAGCTGGAAATTACTTGAAAATACCAGGAATTATACAAGAAATCCAGATAATTATCAAGGGAGGCTATAAAATTCAAGATATTTGATAAAAAAGTGAAAAAACAAGAAATATGAGATATTATCTAGATATTTCTGAAAATACATTGTATTCTGGTAAATTATCAGTGGGAGGTTTTTCCTGATGAAGCGTGTCGTCGTCATCTTCGTGCTCCTTGAGGTACTTGTCGGACCATTCGGCGATGTTGTGGATATCAGACATGGTGGGGTGAAAACTGAAGGGCTGGGACGGAGTACTCCTGCCTTTATACGAACCCCCAACACGATCAACAAAGATTTCGGACTCCGCATCTGAACTCCGCATTGTCCTCTTGCCTACGGCCTTCAGGGGTTCAGGCCTAAGAGGGGGATACTGTCATATCCTGTATTTTCGCTAAGTCCACTCCGACCTCCGAAACCTCCTCTGAACTGTTTACTCAACAACTCCGAAGTGATCTCACTCAGAACGCAACTCCAAGCCCTCGGAGTTGCACTTAGTATTTCGCCGTATGATTCTCTTCATTCTTGTTACAACACTTCGTCTTTATATATACTAGTCCCGTTACTCATCCATCTCTGTTCTTGTACTCACTTATTAGCACAGCTCCGGCCTTTCGCACATCCGAGCACAGCTCCGGTATACTTATACCCGGCTCCACTTGTACCTACAAATGATTACTGATCCGTTACTAATCTACCTCTGAACTTCGTATATAAACCATCTCTGAATCATGTACTTCCCTTAGTTCGAATATCAACTATTACTCACAACTCCTGATCCCAAATCCTTTGAGTCTTGACGACTCTCTTCTATCTGACTTACTCATTGCATCTCGTCGTTGTTACAACATTGAGTTTGACACCTCTGAACCTCCGAAATCTGGGGCCGGACTCTGCAAGGGCGCACCACATATGGTGAAGCCAAAGCCCCATACCAAAGTCATCTCCGACACTTCGGAGATAACTCCGGAGTTGACCTGGACTTAACACTCAGGACGGCTGTCTCTTACATGCTGCATTACCAGCAATCAGAGTCCTGGTTTGGGAAGAGGGTTCACCTCATCAACCATTCCATCGGCACAGTTCAGAGCCTCTTCCCCTGCTTCTCTTCCCTGAAACCAGATGGTCCATCCTCCCTTGGTTCCTTGTCCTCCTCTCACCTTCGTCTTTCTTCTAGACTGCATCATCTCCGTCATTTCTGACCCCAAATGCAATAGCCTGTATATCCTTTCTGCCAAAAACATCATTTATTTCTATCATCTCACCTTAGAAAAAGCAGTTCAACATGTGCAGACCCTTGCCTGCCTGTACAAGTCTGCTCAAGAGAAAGCCCCCGCCTCACCAGCAATAAACCCCTCCAACTTCCAGATCATCATATTGCATGTGGTCGACCCCACTAACTCTCGTGTCAGCATGCGGCTCATGACTTTTACTGTGAATGGTGGCCATCTCTATTCCTCCCCAGCATCCCCTGGCTTCTCCTATGCCCCAACCATGAATCCACCTGGTGCCCTACGCCCTCTCCAACTCATACATATATGCCTCCCTCCCCAAAATCTCTTCCACCCCGATGACCTGGCTTGCCCATCAAACCATGCCCCATCCACTTCTTACACTGCTGCTCGTGTGGCTCCGCCTCTTCCACCCTCTCACCCATTTATTGTTTCAGCCTGGAAAAATTTTGCCATCAAGATGGCCTCACCATCTCAGCTCAGCCAGGTGATACTGATGGCACTGACTTTTTGCTCTGTATTTCCCCTGATCTGATCCGCATAGGCACCCTTGGCCAGGTGTCCACATCCACTCAGCAGTATGTCACAATCTCCCAGCCAACCACATATTCAGCGGCTCCAGCCTCTTCGTATGCAATGAGTGGGAACCAGCAACCACCACTGACAGAGTATGCCACCTTGTTGGCAATCCTGGGACACACTTGAGCAATGGCCAGTGTGCCACGATCATCGTTGCTGCCCTCCATGGCACCATTGCCCATCGTCACCAGTGAATTAGCATTGCAGTTCTCAGAGCCACCTCAACAGTTCATGATTCTCACCAATGTTGGGCTCACTTTTCTCGCAAAGCAGAGAGCATTGGATTATCTAAGAGCCGTCATCAAGAAAGCACAATCTGAGGGTGGTGTTCAGCCAATCATCAAGTTCAGAGACAGGCAAGTGCTGAACTGTCGACCCTGATGAGCCCACACTGACGCTCAGCCTTGCAGCTTTGGAAGAGACCAAACATGTACCATGCTTCTTGGACTCGCATGTGGAAACACATTTATGAACACTGGCAATCACTTGATGCCTTGTACATTGTGTACCGTGAGTCCTGATGTCGTAAATACTGTGAAGCAGGTGTTCTATGACTTTGGTGAACATCTGATCTGGATGGAGAGGGTGACATATGGTACGAGTAAGCTTCTCTCCTGCTTTCTTTCTGGGTGCATGACCAGCTCTCCCATTTGTAGGCGAAAGCTCCAGAAGTGCAATATTCAGCTGTCGCAGAGAAGGCTTTGCAATTACTTTGCGCGCCTCATCCAGCCGCTTTGGAAGGACAAGATGACCAAGCCTGGGTATGTATCTTGATCTTTTCTCCTCTACGGCATACTTATTCGCGTTTGATGCACAGTGCTTTTGGTCTTCAAGAGTTGAATGTGAATGATGACCTTCTCATTACCACCCAAAAGAACTTCTATGCACTCAAAGAGTTCCTGGACAAGAATCCTCACCTTTTCCACTCTACACCGGGTGATCCTGCTGCATCACGTAACACAATGGGCCATGAAAAAGAAGCATAGAAGGTTCATCCTCACTTCTTGATTACTGTCACATTATTTTGACATTTCTTTCAGGCCAAACAAAGTTCAGTGGCCCAGCTTCTAGCTCTTCTCACAAGAATGATCAAAGCCATATCTTTTGTGCTCTTATTGAGTGACTATTGATTAGGCGAACTGATAGCGCAGTAAGCATCCCCTTGTGATTGGCATATACCCGACTTGACATTGTATAAGATGTGGCGCAGAGACTCAGAAGCTGGTGATTGCGATGACCTATGAGAAACTGATCACCACTCAGAATGGAATAAATACATCGTGTGCATTGGTTAACATTATGATCGATCAGCAGATTGGTCAGCAGATCAGCGTGGGTTTGGCTGTCTGCCCCCATGGAACTACATTGACGATGTCATGATCAGGTGGACACGCATCAGTGAAGTTTTACAGCAACAATGCAGCTCTTTCTACAGTACCAATGATGTTATGTTGTACAAAGCATGTGAATTTCCTAAGGCAGTTGAATCACAAAATCCTGCTGAACAATAGAATTGGTTAGGAGAGTCATTGAGGTAATCACATCCTCCACACCCCCATCACTTCCTCATTTAATTATTTGTTAGATTGTTCACAAAAGGGGCACAGATATTGGAATTTGAAAAGGTCCATGAAGTATGTGATGAATACTGAGAGTTGAGTTTTGCAAAAGGTCCGTGAATACATGTTGTACAACTCACCCATGGTAACTCATGCACCTCAGGTGCTATTGAGCTCCCTCTGAGTTGCGCACAAGCAATCGATCCTGATAACATTGGACTCGAGTGTTGGCTGGCAGGGTGCCCATCTAACGACGATCGTGCATTTTTTTTTTTTCAAAAAACATACTGCATCAGGAAATTTTTGAAGTACAGCTATGCCTAGATATATATGATCAATGAGTTATCAGTCTGATATTGATGGATCAAGGTATATATAGCATTATTGTTTTATCATCATAATGTTCATTAACAGATAATGATATATATACCTTGGCAGACATTTTATTTCTGATCAACATATTACAATTGCAATATCAGTGTGATAGATACTTTATCATATCTTATTACTATGATATATGAATTAGAAGAGCTGATATATTGCTAGCATAAATACTATACCTGATAATATGTGGCATTCACTGATCAGATAACATTCATAATTATGTTCAATGATATTTAATGATATTCTTTGTCTAGGTGTCAGCAGACTCTGATGGTGACCTTGAGGCTTGACCCAAGGGAAATAACTATATTACAGAACATATAAATATTATGTACAAGCACACAAGTAGTCTGAGCCTGAGTGTGACTGAGTGCAGACAGGGCAGTGTGAACAACCACAACTGAGGAAAACACCACCTCCTCTCCCCCAGTCACCCTCACAGTTACCAATCCCAGCTAAACTTCCCTGTACGACAAAGCTGACCTCACCCGGACAAGCAGCTGTACTGATTTTCAATTATTTGTCAGTGCACTACCCTATCAGCATATGCCAGTGGCTCCCCATAATCCAACAAGTGTCAATGACGACTGGGTATGCACATGGATGGTATCTGTGTCAAGTTAATGGGCTGGTCCATCTTCTGAAAGCACGGATGCCGATGCTGGTCCTGTGTTGTTGACACTCACGATATGACACAAGCCAGAAGGGGTAGTGACCAGCGCCTTCTTCGTGATCGCACACTAGCTAGGCAAGGGCCACAAGGCTTGGCCAAGAGCTCCTTGAGGGTGCACAGCCTTTGCAGCTCAGCGACCCTTGTCAGTGTTGCAGGCGGCTTCATGTTTCCCGGGCCAGTGGATACGGATGTGTATCCCTCTGAGCCATGGCAATGGACCATCTGTGCAGCCATCCACACATATTGAGACTCAGAACTGGTTGTGGGGGAGATGACAGTGAGTCGGATGGTGCTCACCGTCAAGGTGATGTGGCATGTAGATCAACCAATCAAGGATACGTTACATGCACTGGACATTGAGAATGCCAAGTCTGCATGTGTGGACCAGGAGGCTTTGAATGGATGGTGCTCTTTGCACTGAAAGAGATGGAGGTGGATTCCTGGAATGTCAAGCGGGAAATTTTTGGATACTAATGATACATTGGCATTTATGAGCGACTCAAATGTGAACGTTGCAACGTTGTGTGAATGCAACCCAATGCATGTGAGGGTGACCTTTGGTTTGTTTTGAATGTCAAAACACGTCGAGGTGGTCTGTTCCGCAGGAAGTCAGAGGAGTGAGAAGTAAGGGCTGTGTTGAACTTGCATTCCCAGTTTCCAGCAGATGGGTAAGGCTTCTTCAACCAAAATATAGCCCATCACATGGACTGTTGTCAATGCGTTGATGCGGGGCATGAGTCATTGCACGGTGGGGCTGACAAGGTTATATGCATCGCCCATGAGATAAAGGATAGTGTCGGTCATGAACGAACGAACCTGACTCCAGCCAGTGGTGTAGCCTCGATGTTTCTGAGGGACGTCAGTAACCGATTACCTTTAACGAAGAGTGAGTTTTGGTCCAAGACATCTGGAATGCTCGACATACCAGAGTATCCTGGTCGCAGTGTCGTCCAGTCAACACGAAACTCAAGCATTCCCAACGATCATGGCCAGTGCCCAGCCGACCGGAAATGCCTTTGAGAGATCCCTGAGTGCAATGATTTTCTCTTGGTTCTGGGTGAACTAGCGACTTGGGAGTGTTGTTTGAGTTGGAGATCGGATCCAATGGTGAGTTTGATGTGTGTACCCGACGGGTCGGTGACTTGAAGGCTCATGCAGCAATAATATGCGGTGTGAGTGCATGACCGCCTTGGACAGTCGACCCAGAGGTCAAGAAAAGATGACCTCCTCATCAGGCTTGGATTTATGGACAACAAAGTCTGTGCCCAACGTCTCCAATGCTGAAACCTTGAGTTCGGAGAACAAGTAAATGTTCTTGATTTGACTGAAGTGACCCTCCTTGTGAGCCTGCTGAGCACTCAATGCACACTGCAAGCAAGGCATGTACTAGTGCAGAAGCATTGGGCTCGGGGGGCCTTGAGGTATCAAGCACTGCCTCAGGTTGGGCTAAAATTGACTCTTCTACCTCATCTTCCCAGCGACTGACTCAGAAGCATGTCTCTACTAGTGCGCCTCAGTGATGTTGGATATCATGTTCTATTATGATTGTACTAACTGCAATAAGTTGACATTCTTAGCACTACATATATGACCGCCATTCAGATTTCAATTGTAGCATTCACCACTCAATGGATGCCTTCATACTGTCCCACATAACACGTTTAGAAGTCTGTCTATATATTTTTTTGCTTTTCTGATAAGTTGATCTCCAAATGTGAGTTACTGAAATAGGATTGCGGCGTAGCATGATAATGGACCAACATACTGGAACCCCGAATGTGGCATGACAGCAATGTGCCAGTGGCATGCCCGGCATGTTATATGATAGTTGCTGAGAATATATACCCTTCACTTGTGCTAGCCGGCCACAAAACAACGCCAACACATGATGGAGTCCCTTGCTCTCTCCACGTTTGCACGATGGCTAAGCATAGAATTGTCTATGAAAGTGAGGACGATGATGCTGCTGATGAAGACAGGACCAAGAAGCCTCAGAAGGCTCCAGACAAGGCATGACCAGGTGGGTACACCACTGTCATACTTGTCGAAGCAAGTTACCTATCCATTCAAACAGAAGCTACAGCTACCACTAACGGAGATGCGACACGACATTCTGTGCGCACAGGGAAAGGTAGTGGGGGCCGATTGGCCCAGATGAAGCACATCAAACAAATACAGACAAAATGGACAAAACTGCCTTCACGCCTCGATATTGCTATGCAAGATGAAGACATTAACCCTATGGCATCTTCTTCTCGGGACGTCAGTGAAAGCAGCTCTGGTGGAAGACGAGCCCATTCTAAGGGGACGAACATTGTCACACCCCGGACCCACGGACAACCCACTCCCGAGCCATCTCTACAGCTGGAATTCTCATTGGCAACACCTGGCCAATGATTTGGCTTCAGACTGCCCAGTGCTGCATCTCAAACTGAAAGAAATATCCTGCCACCCAGTCGCACTTGGTTCCCTCAAGTATCATCTCAGTCTTTGTCCCAAGGTTTTTTTACCACCTTCTTCTGTTTCGAGTAGGTCATTAGGAGGTACCTCAACTGCACCAACGTCTTGTGGACTGTCTGTCTGTTCTTCCACGAGTGCAGGATGCCTTTCACAACAGAAAATTTCCCAGTCTCAGCGTGCTTCTGAAAATGCTCGTCCAGCAATATCCTCAGCAGAGTTGCAGCATGCCACTTCCTTCTTTGATCGACCATTCAACATCAATGGGACTGGTCATACCCTTTCTGCTGCTGCTACTAACCTCTTTGATAATGAAGATCTCCAGGTGAGAGTTCAATCCAACGAAGTGTCAGCACATTATTGACCCACTTCTCCTTCTCCAGATCGATGAGGGTTCTTTCAATGCAGATGACAGATTTGTGGAGACAATGTTCCACCAAGGACGATGTATGTGTACGTCGTATCACATTCAAAGTATGTGTCTAATTGCCATTGCCGCAGATAACCAAAGGCTCCCAAGAACATCACCATCGCCCGGTATGTTACATCTTGTTAAATAAGTACACTCACAACTGTCTTCATAGACTCTGGTGGCGAGGCAATTGCACAGCATGAACAGAATCAATCTGCTGCTCATCAATCCAACAGCCAACCCCCGAGCCAGACACAGTTGTCTCAGTGACCCCGGGAGGACAATGTAGTTGCATCTCGTCAATCTAACCCTGATCCAGGTATGTCCCACATCGTATTTTATGAACATTCACATTATTACTATTACAGTAGACAATGAAGACGGGTCGGGTCTCAATGCCCAACGACCCGAGGATTGTGACTACCCACCGCTGATATAACCATGCCCCACGCTTGCCCAGTAACTCGCAGCTACTTGCAGCTAGACAGCAGCAAGCAGCAGCTACTAATCAGGCTACTGATGAAGTTCCAGATGCCAATGAAGGCATTCATCCTGCCATATCATCCGTTGGCCGTCCTCTAGTGGAACAAGCAGAACCGTGGCAACTTTACTACTACGACCCGCCAACTCATGATATTCTTGAGTGAGCGAAATGATTTTCCCACTGCGATGCCGCTTCTATCAACCCATTCCCAGTCCATGCCACCTTCAACACCAAGGCCATAGAGTACATCGATGAGGTGATCGCCAAGCGTCAATCTCGGGGCTTGATCATTTCAGATGGTAAGACTTGTGCATATCTTTTCATATCATGCTGATTGGTCTTATGAGACTGGTATGTGTTTAGTTTTTTGCTCACGCAGTCACTGACTGGTTTAGCTATGGGAGGACCTTGGTAACTGGCGCTCTTCACTATGGAAAAAGGCCCATGTATACGCCACCCAATGGTACCAATGGGATCCCAAAAATTGCCATGAGCGAAATGTCGAGATTGTAAAGAACCTTCATCAGGGAAACAGGGAAGTGCAGGTATAGCCAGATAAAAATGGTAAGATCACATCAGCATGATATGTATGTCTCAGCCCTTACCAAACTTGATCAACAATTACCTATAAAGTACCAGTAGGACTAAGATCTGAGAAGAAAATGTCAGTGAACTGATGAAAGATTGACCATTATCTTGTGAATATCAGGATGTCCTGAGATTGGACAGGTCATCTCTGCACTGGCAGACATGTGACCAGTTTGTCAAATCTTGTCAACTAGGGTCAGAGTGTTGAACTCAAGGAATTTTATACAATTTTGCCAAGAGGTAGATAACCACCTTGCCTGCCTGACAACACTTTCATTCTAAGTATATCTAGCCATACCTTCTAGATATCATGGTGTATAACACATGTCATCTGAAACAAATCAGTCAATTTCCAGGTAAATATCTCATCTCTCTGGCATCATTTCATCCTAGGCTTGTTAAACTATGTCTTTGGAATATCTGACTTCCCAGCCTCTGCCACTTGATAGAACTCTTCTAACTAACAGATGACCATCCATCTGCCTGTTTTAAACCTGTCTACCTATATAACTGGCCCTGTGGAACACAGTAGTATTGTACTTGTTGCTACAGCTCAGGTTGAGTGTCTGATGTCTGAACTTGAGCAGCCTATTAGTACTAAGGATGTGGCAACTAGGATTTGCTCACAGAACAAAGACCTCAAACAATGAATTAGTGACTCAAAATGTGTAGTAGTATGAGTCATGACAACCATACCATGACATGAGTCAGTGGAGTAGTACTACTAGCTACTGTGACAAAGGAGACTGAGTACAAAAGATGAAATGAATGGGCAGCCAGGTCACAAGCCACCCTAGGTCTTGTCTTCAACCTTTTCCTGCTTTCCAAGGGATGGGTCATTGACATGATGGGCATTTCGAGCCCATTCGGGCAAGTGGCTCATTATACCACCTGCTATGACCTACAACAGAGCAGCCAATTCCTGAGCGTCCCACCAGTTCATTACCAAAGGAACCGCAGCGAAGTCATTCAGGGTCACTCTTCGTCATGACAGCCAGCTCATCCATGAGGCATTCACAATCAATGTTGAGGCAGGTTTGTTGATCATCATAGAGCTGCTAATTATGTGTTCATACAACACCGACATGCCACCTGTGCACCATTCTTCTGTGTCCTTGTCTGCATCCTGAGTGATGGGTGCAATGAGACTACCAGCACACCAAATACCTGCTTCCATCATGCCACACGAGCTGTCTGCTGGTGAGAGGTGGAGAGAATGCGACAACTGGCCCAGACGCAGACGTACTCCCCTTCAGTGGAGACACTTATACTGTCTCCTACTTCCGCCTCTGCTTATCCGACATGTTTTCATCTTCATTTATCTTCTGTGGCGAGGACATCATCATCGAGATTGAGGGTGTCACCAGGACATAGACAGGTGGGTCTGGCCAAGTGTAAAGCATTTCTGGGATACAACAACCGAGACGAATGGTATCGTCGAACCAGTGTGGGGTGACAATACATGTGTAGGTTTGCGGTGCAAAGTGAAGGGTGGTGTTGTACTGAATAGCAGGGTGAGAGGGGTTTGCACAGCAGGTGAAATGGAGGGGGATGTACTTCATCGCTGCCTGCACAGATGGGAAACAGGTGGGTAACTTGAACATCTGCGTGAGACCAGTACACAATTCAAGACTACTGAGTGCGGTACTTGATGCCTGCTGAGAGGGCCTCCAAGTTGGCCACAGAACGCTAGAACGAATGTGATGTGAGACACAGGTACACAGGGTAATGAAGAAGACTCATCAGGGAAACATATGTCGGTAGCACAAGCAACGACGCCTCAAAAATCATTTCCTGGCAGTGGAGTAATACTGCTCACCGGGAATGAAAGATGGAACCTGTTAGACATGATGGGAGAAAAGAGAGATACTATGCGTGGCTGACATTTTTCCCACAATGAGTCATACTCCGAGTCTCTGATCACAGGTGCATAATATATTAGCCGATGGAATCAGGTCACCAATCTGGTTAAAGCAGACAGCCAGGTACAGTACAGGACTGATACCCCACACCTCAAACAGCACGTCTGCCCTTGCATGCACCACCCCATTCCACTCCTTGCTCACCTGCGGTGGGGGCACACACAGTGGCAGATTCCCAAATGTCAGATGTAGTGCAGAGGAGCCATCCGAAAGCGACGCATCAAGGTAGAACCCATAACAACAGTACTCCTTGGGCCACCGTCATTTGTGGCGCCTCCCAGATGTGGCATATCGATGTCCAAAGCTACCAGAGCAGCCTACGATGGGGCGATGGTGCAAATGGTGGAGATCTGTGCGCCCCTTTCAGAGCAAGTGGCATACAAGACGAATTAGGTAAAATCTACATTGGGCATGCTGAAAGATTGGGGGGAGCAACATCACTGGCGAGTGAGAAGATCTGTGAGGGGAAGGAGGATATATAAAAAGTGAGCCCGATGAAAGTAGAAAGACTTGAACAGATGAACTAGGATGATAATCGAGCTGCAAATAGGCAGTGGACCTGGGGCAGAAGGGAGATCCCATAATAGATGTTAGTGGAAAGGGCTACATCAAAAAAGACAACATGTACAAGGCTGCTCCTCACTGTAGTGCTGGTGCTTTCCTTTGGGATCCTTGCAACAATACCAGTCAAGGGTGCCACAGCTTGCTTCGATCACGTGGTACTCCCCTCTGGACACAAAGTAACAGACAAGGTAGAAGTTGAGGCTTGAAGTGAGTTTGAGAGCGTGAAAGATGAAAGGGGTGTAAAAATCGTGGGGTGGTAGGATGCGACAAGTACTGCAGAGGTCAGACTGGATGAACAAGACAATCATGAGAACATTCTCAGACACAGAATGTAGTCTCACTCGATCGTTAAGTGAACCCGGTTGGCATTCAGCCACAGAATGGGTGTTTCTGGATAAGGTATTCGTGCCCAGGTCGGAAAGCATGTTTGAAAAGAAGTATCACAATTGCTCTCTACCTAGCAAGAGGCCTACTTGCGGTTGGTGTTCAAGCCAGCATCAGATTGAGGAAAACGAAATGAGCTACGTTATCCCACTTCTCTGCAAGTTGGAGTGGTGCAAGAGCATACTTTACTACTAGATGAGAGCATGTCATGGCCTGTCGAAGTTGAAAGACCCAACCCACATATTAGACAATCATGAGTAATTCTGAGTTGCAGCCAATACAGGGAGTCACATGACCAGCAGCAGCAGCCATCGAGAACCCTGAAAATTAGACAAGATGGACAGTGCTCAATATTTCCCTCGTTCCCATCTTCATGACAATGCATGTAGGTCATGTTGGCAGCCTTGATATGCACCAAAGGTGGCAAAGGTGTGCTCGGAATCTTTTTTCCTGTGATGATGGCTCCACATCTTTCCATACAGCGGTCTCTCGCATCAACCCCACCCAATGACGTGAACCAGAATCGAATCCTTGCCTCTTTCCCGAAGTTCATCCCTACAAATGGCCAACACAGATTCGTCGAAACCACCCAAAGATCTCTACATCCTCCTCATCACTGGCAACAAAGTGTCAGACATCCTCTAGGACATCAGTACGTTACATCTCTTTGCATGTCGTGTCGGATGTGTGTAAGAGCACGGGAGTGCATGAGATCCAGAGACAGTCGTTTGAGCTGTCAGGTGTTTTCGACGAGATTGTGAACTTGTGCTATCAGGAACACGTCAATTTGATGCAAGTTCGGAGCGTACCAGAGACGGAGTCACATGAGAAGAAAATACAGGAGATCATTGCATGGGTAAGCATTCCCGGTGTTCTCTCAACTCGAGATGCAATGCCGAAAATAACAGAAGCATGCCGCGGCCCTAGGGGGTGGTATTGAGGGTGGTTCCTACCTTGGCAATGTGTCTGGCTATTCGCCTATCCCGCAATATGATGTTCCCAGTGCCCCGGCTGCGCGTACCGCCTCGCCTGCACCCGCCACAGCATCTCACCCAATCCATTTCAAGACGGGAGGTATGAAGCTCGGCAGTGAGAAAATGGGACAAGCAAAATTGCTGGATGCTCTCAGGGGCGAAGTCCTTACTGTTGAGGACATGTCTTCCCCTCCTACATCTGTTCCCATCACGATCTCATCACACGAGCTCACACTGGCAGAGAACCAGTTTTCACTGGGTCTGATGTTCGACAAGTGCGCTGCTAATGTGGTTAGGTTCATGTTCCATGATCAAGTGGAATGACAATGCCAAATACTGAGGCTTAATGCCACTTTTTTCAGGATACTCCTGATGAACTCGCCGATCCTTCATGGCGAGAACCTTTGGTTCCATAAGGAAGGTGTGCACAATGTCGTCTCTTACATCATAGTACTCTATTGGGTGAACACCTGCTGTTTCTTCCTTGGTCAAGCCACTCCTGCGAAAGGCGACTGGAATCGAGTTCAAGTACCCTCACGCGTTGTCAATCCCTCACCCTTGTTCTGTGAGGAGTGGCTGCATGTGGCATTCATACTGAATTACACAAATGGCTGTAGTCTGAATCAGGTACGTTGTATGCATAATCGCTGGAGATCTCACCAGGATTGACCAACATCTTATGCAGTGCAGTCAGTCATGTCATTCTGAATTGGCGAGATCATTCAATGTGCATCATTTTACAACTCAGTTCAATGGAGCTTTTGGATGACACGCTGATGCCATGACAGGTCTTCTCAAATTCTCTGATGAGACAGATCTCGACCTTCTCAACAGTGAGATGGAAACCATGGTCGAGCAGTTCCAGGATGAACACCTTCCAGTCGGGATGGAGTTGATGAGTAGATTTCTGTGTAGCCCATGTTTCTTTTGGTGGTGGCATGTCATTTGCTACCACAGCAATGTAGGTAAGTGTGAGTTGTATCTATGTCTAGTTGGGGAAGGGTCAGTGCAGGTGAGTGAAATGAACACATTACTGGATGCTTGCCCCCTTTCAGAAATCTCAGTGGGCAAAAAGCTTGTCAAAGTATAATGTCGAATTTGCTGATGACTACAACATTCCTCAAATTTACAACTGCCAGGAAAGTACAAAATATGTGCTGAGGTCAGGGAGTGGCAGTTCACAAAGCACGTCAAGGGCTAAGACAGCCTCTGCTCAGGACTCTGTACTAAGTCCTAAGATGGGAGTTCCATCCCTCAACATCCTGAACCAGTTGATGATATGATGATAGATTACGAGAAAATGTTCATGTCGGCGTTTCGTGACCAGGTCAGGTGTAAAGCGTTTATTTCTTAGTACATCAGCATCAACCACTGCAACAATCTACATGTAGTTAGAGACCAACCATAAAAAAACAAGTTCAAAAAAGTAAAAACTTACCCATGTCAGGCCGAAGGCAAGCATCAGGTCTGTTGCTCACGTGATTTCGGCCCACTTGTCAAGGTCAGTGCTGTTTCGAATATGTTGGTAAACTTGAATGAATCCGATCGACTTTGATTCTCGAAAAAAGTGATGCAAGAATTCTTGAATAGCTAGTTGTCTGAACCAAATGATCTAAAACTGGAGTTAGATGGATTCAGGGGGTTATGTTAATCTCACTTACTGCCGGGAATCCATCACCTTGAAGTACATCGACTACATGAAACATGGGGTGGCCATACCTACTAGTGTCCCATACGAGGTCACCGTCTGGTGTCCTCCAGCTTGAGGTGGTTAGAGTATCATTGAGGCTTTGGAGAAGGATGATGTGGGGGTACTGGAGCCCATCTACCTGTTGATACGATGGAGAGAGAAGCTTGCATGTTGCATTGTACACCATCTGCAAAAGAACGTCCTTGGTGATTGAGACCTGATTAATAGAGTCAGGTAAATGGAAAAAGGAAAGTATTCTATGTGATACTACCTCAGCTCTGAACGCGGTTCGAAAGTGGCAATCCAACAAGGTCGTGTGGCATTGTTTGCCCTGAATTGTGATGGGCACTAATAAATAATTGTTATCGATATTACCATTTCTGCTGACATGGAACATACCATTATCTGGAATCCAGCCCTCCAGAAAGGGTTGGACTTGGCGAACAAGGTTGATCGCCTGGTCAATGGAACATGAAACTTGAGAACTTGTTGCATTTCCAGGCACACAGTTTGTGGCACAAAGGTAGTACCTGAAGATGGTAACGGCGTCAATTCCGATTAAGAACCATTCGAGAGCGTCATCCGTGAGCATTTGAAGGAATGTCACTGGTTTATCAGAATATGTCAGTGATGCGAGGAGACAACAGGATAACATACCGGATTGGTTCACTGTTGGAGGGTCAGCATCGTTTTCAGAGTCCAGATCATCCAAGTTAACACCGTCGAGGTCGTCAACCTCTACCGCCATCAAGGAGGTAGACTCGGAGTTGAAGGGGCTGTGGATAATTAGAGATGATGATGGATTTTCTGGCTGCAGTTCAGGTTCCTCCAAATTGAAGAAACCATTGAAAAGAGGGGAATTGGTGAACTCGTTTAAGTTCATAGTGATTGTTAAGACTGTGCGGACTGGACGAGACTGGATTGGACTTCTCTGGGGGAAACTCTGGAACTCTGGAGTTGATCGGATGGATGGGACTTTTGGCTTCAGCGACTTGGAGCAGAGCGCTGCGCCCTCATCAAGGTCTAAGTCCCGGATTTCGGAGGAGATGGATTTCAGAGTTTAGGATGAAGGATTCCCGGAGGACAGAGGGTGTATCTAAGTCGATATTCAGACTAAAGAACTATACATGAATCGGAGGTCTTTATATATGGAGTCCGAAGGAGTATTAGTAAACGGATCACTAAGACGAAATGGAGATTTGTAAGTGAAATGGAGTTGGGTACAAATGGGCCAGAGCTGTGCTCGGAGATGTGAAAGCTGGAGCTGTATGAGCACAGGATCGGAGATGGGTAATTAGTGGAACTACTAGTACATATGGAGATAGAGTGTCATAACAAGAATGAAGAGAATCATATGGCGAAATACTAAGTCCAAGTCCGAGGGCTCGGAGTTGCGTCCTGAGCGAGATTGCGCCGGAGTTGTTGAGGAGTTGTTTGGAGGTGATCAGAGTTGGTACAGGATATGACAGTATCCCCCCCTTAGGCCTGAACCCCTGAAGGCCATTAGGTGAGAGACAATGTGGAGTTCTGTTTTGGAGTCTGAAAGTTTTGTTGATCGGGCTGGGGCGCGTATAAAAGCAGGAGCACTCTGCCCCAGTTCCGGAATTCTCATCCCCAACATGTCTGAAATTCTCAACATTGCCAAATGGTCCAAAGACCATCTCAAGGAGTGCGAAGACGACAATGATGTCCTTTCGTCGGTGAAGTTTGCTGAGCGCAGGCGGCACACAAAGGTGAAGAAGGATGAGGAGGTGCGGAGGAAAGCTGGGGCCAAGGCCAAAGCACGACAAAGAGCAAAGGAGGTGGAGCGGCACAAAGCCGAAGAGGCTGCGGCCAAAAGGTGGGTGAGTGTATCTCCAAAGTCCGGAGGTGTCACCGTGACGCTGATGTCCGAAGGTGGAGGAAATCTGGGCTGAACAGAGTGCGGACAAGGGAAAGGGCAAGGAAAAGGAAAAGGAAAAGGAGCAGAGGGTGTGCATCCGGTGCCTCGACCAGAACCCGAGCTTGTGCGTACGGGGCAGAGAAAAGGCGACATCGTGCAGGCCATGCAGTGCAGCACAGGTGAAGTGCGAGTGGCCGGATGAGGAGGAGGTAGAGAAACCAAAACAGCGAAGAGGAAGAAGGTTGCAGTAGTAGAGTCACCTCAGAGGGAGAGGAAGAAAGCCAGGACCGAGGCATCGGAGGCAGGTCCGAGCAGGTCATCGGAGTCCGTGCCAGGGGAGATTTCGGCGGCCTTGGTGAAGGCACTGCGCGGAATCACAGAGGTCCTCAAGGAGCTCCACCAGGACAACATCTGGACTGGCTACAAGGTGGATCACCAGAACCAGCTGCTAGAGCAGCTTGTGGAGTTGAAGGTGGAGGAGGTTTATGGCATCAGCAAACTGACCCCCTGCTAGACAGAGCTGGACAATACTGGCTATGATACAGATATTGACAATAAGGTACCCAACTGCCTAGATCTAGCCAAAAAGCCCATAGCCTGTCTTATGCTGTCCTATAAC
>QGOI01003223.1:0-24810 GCA_003313885.1 Boletus sp. MG55
GGGTACAAGGCGACGCTCCAGGACGTCATCGAGTGTACACCTACCATCGCCCTTTCCTCCCCTCATGTGCCAGGCCAGTAAAGCGACTCCTCCCTTACCACATTGTCCTGCATCACCAATGCGGTCCACCCATTCATACACATCTATCGCACCCACCACTCCAATGCGCCGGCACATATTCCATTACACTTCCCCCCCTCCAACACCCACCATTGGACGCCATCTCAATACACCAACTGACGAAGCATATTCCACGTCCTCTGTTCGTGCAGAATCGCGACAACTCCTCGCGTCTCATGGCGCCAGCTTTGCAGCCTCTGCAAGACACCTTACAGGGGCCGTGGTCGCTCGTCACAGTCTTCAAGTTTCGCAACGCCCACCTCTCTGTCCTCTACAAATCCCCTGGCACAGGCACAGGCGCAATCCAATCTTGCAAGTTCATTATCTTCGTAACTTCGTAGGGAACGTGCTGAAATGGTTCTAGGGCAAAAATAATACTATCAGATGTGGGGTTGTATGCTAGCCTTTCTGCTGTGTGCGAATTGACTTTTTTCAGACACTCAAGCATGGTGCAACCTCCGAGTTGCGAGGAAATACTTGGTCAAATTTTCCGTAGGCGATACGTCGCACCAGACGAAGACAGCAAAAGAGACAACAATGACTCATTTTGCTTGGGATGAAGAAATGTTTTTGTGAGTACATGTCTATTACTGATGCCAGCGAACTGAATATTGTCAGCGGCGGGCATCATCATTCCGTCCTCCTCGTACAGGTTTACCAGAAGCATCAGACGTCGGGCATCACAATCCAGTTTACGTTGGCTGCTGAGCCACTTGTGGGCGTCAATGCAGACGAACGTCAAGCTACAGGCACTGTCACTGCTAGGGTGACCCCAGTGCATTCGGCTCCACACCCACAGCCGTCGATCTCTTCAGCTCAGCGGTCGATGCTCATACAAACGTTGTGACCCAGGTACAGACTTTCGAGACCACATGAAGTTACGCCTCACCCTGACACCAACTATGACGCCGACGCCGACGTCGGTCCCAGCGCCTTCAATCCCACTCCCACTCCCAATCCCAACATGCGCCAACACCAATGCCATTACCAAACCAGACCATACCCGTGACCTCGCCCTCTACACACTCATCATGGACGACGTCTTCCTCAATGAACTGTCCATCATCTGGGAGCATCTTGAAGACGTCGACGGCAGCTGGTCGACCTTTTGTGATTTCGATTTCCACTATGCCCTGCCGATGGGCAGGGGCATGGCGGGTCAGATGGCCGAGGCAGCGCTGAGATGGCTCGAGATAGAGATGGGGTGGGGCGGTTGATCCTGCAGAGAGTTGTTTTGTTTCGTCCGTTTTTGGGACTATTTCTTGGCTTGTGGAGTCTTTTTCCTTCGCTCGTTTGTGGGATGTGCGCTGACACTGGACATGTGGTGACCAGTTAAGCCCATACGCGGTAGCTCCAAGCCAAAGAAGATGGATGTTCCCACCGACACCGTCAACAAGGGCTCGGCGAACGGCGACGCGCAAAGGAAGAGGCGACAGCAGTGGTGCAGAAGGGAGAGCCGTCGAAAGGCAAGATGATCAACGACTGCAGAGCTTTGTTTCAGTAGTAACTATGGTAGTATACTTCGTCATCTGGCCTTAAGTACCGTATACAAATCAGACTGGTGGGTATACCCACCACGGTCAGCTCACGGGTCCACCATGAACCTGCGAGTGTACCTGTATCTGTTAGGCAGGTAGTATGGGTTTCCCACGGCTACGGGTAAGGGTACGTCGCCCATACCTGCGGGTATACCTGTGCCATTGCCTAGTTATGTCTAGTGAAAATCAGAATTTGGACAAGGGATCATGGTGGGTCTTCCTGATAAGATTGTGTTAGAGCTTCAGCAGAGTGATTTAGATAAGATCTATGAGTGAAATGTATGTCTGAGATTATATACCAAGGTAATTTCATCAACTGCAAGGCATGTAATGACAAGCTGCATGGCACTATGACAATGGATTCTAAGTAATTACAAGCATATATATATTGCCATCAGACTGTTAACTTCCTGATCATACTTATCTGGGAATATCAGCACTTAAAAATTTTCCTGATGTTGTCACTGTCGTTGCCATCATTTGCCGTCTTCGTGTTGTGGCATGCGACACATTGTGGTCATTGTGGTCGCATTGTCGTCGTCTGACCGGCTGTCGTCACGTTGGTGCCACATCGTGTCACCGCTGTTTGTCGTCGTCATTGTCACGGCATTGGCGTGTGTGCAGGAGAGGGAGAGGGAGGGGACACGGGCAGGTCATCGTCCATGTCGTCGTGGTAAGGCAGGCCATCGAGAGAGAAAGGGAGGGGAGAGGGAGTTGGAGTTGGAGTTGGAGTTGCGGTGCCACGTCTACTAGGGAGGGGACACAGATGGGACAAGGACGGTTCGGCATCCAACCGTCGTCGTTGTCACGTCATCCTTGTTGGACCCGAGACAGTGCGTTTGGGGTATGCGAGGGAGAGGGAGAGGGAGGGGACACAGATGGGTTGTTGATGTCAAGGTTGGGGATGTATTGTCGTTGTTACATTGTCTCTGTTGGAGAGACGGCACATTCCGTGTGTGCAGGAGAGGGAGAGGGAGAGGGAGGCGATGGGGATAGGATGAGGTTGGGGGCGTGCGAGGCCATGTCGACACGCTGGGAGGGAAGGGAAAGAGAAAATCCACTAGGCCTGGGGAGTGTCACAGTGCACATGTGTGTTGGGCAGGTGAGGTCGAAGAGGGTGATGGCGTGTCCACGTCTGTTTGGACACGCTGTGTGGATATGTTCGTAGGCGGGAGGGCCTGGAGAGGTCGAGGAGGGAGAGAGTAACAGTGAGACTTGACGATGAGACGTTTCCAACCAAGGTCACGTGCATCGTGACATCGTCGAAAATCACTAAGTCCGGCATATTAGGAATGTAAAGTACTTACATTTTATTACGGATGTAATGCTACACTACTATATATGGGCCCATGACATAATGGTGCCTGTCGGCTATGCCATTTACTTATGTTCTTATGTCACTTTGCCAAACTTGTGCCACTTTAGTACTTAAATAAAGTAATGAAGTAATTCTAAGTGTCATGAAGTAATGTTAACATTTGCTGATGCACAAGCTCCAGGTTTTCTTGGTACAGTGCGAATTGAACTTCCAAGACCACCCAAAGGCATTCAGTATGGACCACACTAGTCATCTTTGTGCAGTCGTACTTGAAGGGTATGGCTCTGGAATGGTTTGAACTGGACCTCCTCCAGATGGAAGATCCTGCTCTTCATCCTCTTTGGATGGATGACTACAAGGAATTTGTCCTCAACCTCCAGACCAACTTTGGTCTGCATGACCCCGTCAGAGATGCAGAACATCAGCTTGATCACCTGTCCATAAAAGATGGACAGCACATCAACAAGTATGTGGTCAAGTTCAATAGGATTGCTTCACAAGTCTGAGGCTATGGAGAAGATGCCCTCTGGCACCACATCAGCAAACATGCAATCAGTTTGAATGGTCTGACACATCTTAAATCTCTGAAATAAGAACTTGCATCTGAAAAGGACTGTCAGACTTTTAAGACAGAGTCAGATCAGCAGATATTCAGATATTCAGAATTTCAGAGAATTTCAGACATGTAAGCCTCTCTTAAAAGTGCTTGTATCTCTGAAACTCTGAAACTCTGAATATCTGCTGATCTGACTCTGTCTTAAAAGTCTAACAGTCCTTATTTCAGATGCAAGTTCTTATTTCAGAGATTTAAGATGTGTCAGACCATTCAAACTGATTGCATGTTTGCTGATGCACTTCTACAATGGTCTTCCTGACCAGATAAAAGATGAAGTCTCCCACGTCAGAAAGCCCCCAACCCTCTCCGAGCTCCAAACCCTTGCACAGGCGATCGAGTTGCGCTATTGGGAGCGCAAGTCCGAGATCAACTGCCAGTCGAAGCCCTCCAATCAGTCCTCCTCCGCTAAACCTTCCTTCGACAAGTCGTCCGCTCCGTCGTCCACCTTCCCTCATCCCTCCGGTGGTTCCAAAGACTCCAAGGAGTCTAAAGGCAAAGGTGCCACCACCTCTGCTCCTCCGAAACCGGACATATCCTCCATGTTAGGCAAAGACGGCAAGCTCACCGCTGCTGAACGCAAACACCGCTTCGACAAGAAGCTCTGTATGTTCTGTGGACTCGCAGGACACATGGCCAAGGACTGTCCTAAGTCCTCTTCCTGCACATCCAAAGGCCATGCTGCGAACACAACTCCGGAAACCAAACCAGAGGTCTCCACGGAGGCAAAAAAACAGTCCGCAACCTCTGAAACTCTGCACAGGAAGGAGGTTGCGTTGACCCCGACTGTGCACCTAAGGAGATCCGTCTCAATGTGTCCGCTCTTTCCAATCCCAAATCCCTCATGCCTTCCGTCACTCTCATCGGTCACGATATTCTGTCTTTTCCCGTGCTTGTAGACTCTGGATCCTCCGATTGTTTTATAGATACATCATTTGTCAATAAACATGGACTTTCTACGTACTCTGTACCCCCACTCCAGCTCCGACTCTTTGACAGAACAACGAATTCCATCATAACTCAAGCTATCAAACTTTCCATCTGCTTCCAAACCGGTGACATCACCCCGATGTCCTTCTACGTCACTCCACTAGATGGTTCTTGTTCCCTTGTTCTAGGACACAACTGGCTCACCCGCCACAATCCATTGATTGACTGGGTCTTGAGCAGTATCTCATTCCATGCATCAGGACAGGACTTGCCAGCACCCCAGAGCTCATCTCCACAGCCTCCGGAGTTACCTCCTCCAGCTAACCCTACCCCCGATCCACTGTGTTTCTCTGACCGCAAGGCTCTGCCTATTGTGATAATCAGTGCACCTGCATTTGCACTGGCTTGTCACCTTGAAGGCTCTGTCGAATTTAGCCTGCAGATCCGTCCCAAGGAGAGCGATCTCCACTCTGCTTCCACTGCTCCCACATCCTCTGACCTCTCTGGAATTCCTCTGGAGTATCACGACTTCGCGGATGTCTTTAGCAAGAGCAAGGCCGATACACTTGCTCCGCACTGCAAACACGATCTAAAGATCGACCTGGAAGATGGAGCCTCTCCTCCATTGGGCACCACCTATTCCCTTTCCCCTTCCAAACTTGGGTCACTTCATGCCTTCCTCGATGAGCACCTCGCTATGGGGTTCATCCGTCCCTCTTCCTCTGCTCACGCCACTCCGGTCCTCTTCATCCGCAAGAAGGATGGTTCCCTCCGTCTTTGCATTGACTTCCGAGGACTCAACAAGATCACAAAGAAAGACCACTACCCACTCCCCTGTATCTCCAACCTCCTAGACTCTCCAAGCCATGCCAAAATCTACACCAAGATCGACCTCTGATACACCTACCATCTCATCCGGATTGCCGAGGGTGATGAATGGAAGACATCGTTCCAGATGCGCTATGGCTCATATGAGTGGCTAGTCATGCCATTCAGTCTTACCAATGCCCCTGCAGCTTTTCAGCGGTTTGTCAATACAATCTTCACAGATCTCCTTGATGTTGTCGTCATAGTCTACTTGGATGACATTCTCATTTTCTCCAAAGACAAGGCCTCCCACAAGGAGCACATCTGAGAAGTCCTCCAGAGACTCCGAAAACACAGACTCTATGCAAAACCTGAGAAGTGTGAATTCCACACTGACTCCACCAAGTATCTCGGATACCGGCTCTTGCCCTCCAGACTCACCATGTCCCCGGAGAAGGTGCAGACTATCCAAGACTGGCCCGAGCCTCATAAGGTCAAGGACGTCCAGTCCTTCCTCGGTTTCACCAACTTCTACTGCCGTTTCATAGATAACTACTCTGATATCATCACTCCTTTGACCTGCCTCACCTGCAAAGGCACTCCGTGGACCTTCACCGACGCCTGCCGTTCTGCCTTCTGCAAGCTCAAGGAAGCCTTCACCTCCGCTCCTATCCTTACCCATTGGATTCCGGACGCTCTGCTGATAGTAGAAACTGATGCCTCCGACTACGCTATCGCTGGGATCTTCTCCATCCGCTGCCCAGATGATGAGATTCAGCCAGTCGCATACTACTCCCGGACTTTATCTGCTCCGGAACTCAACTACAACACCCATGATAAGGAGCTCCTCACCATCCATGAGTCCTTTCGGACTTGGCAACATTACCTTGAAGGCTCCGGATCTCCGGTTGACGTCATCACGGACCACAAGAACCTCGAGTACTTTGCTACCACCAAGCTCCTGACTCGGCGGCAAGCCCACTGGTCGGAGTTCCTCTCCCAGTTTAACATGATCATTTGTTTCTGCCCAGGGTGACTTGGCGCAAAGCCCGATGCCCTCACTAGATGCTGGGACGTCTATCCCAAAGAGGGGAATAAGGACTACGCTCGTGTCAACCCCCACAATTTCCATCCAGTTTTTACCCAGGAACAGCTCGCTGCATCCCTCTGAGCAACCTACCTCGCTACTCCAGTACTCCGAGCAAGCACCCTTTTCGATGTCAAGAACCTTCACAATGACATCCTCTCTGCTCTCCCCTCTGATCCCCTCGCTGCTATCCACCTGTCCAACCCCGAACCCTCCAACTCGTGTTGGTCCGTTGATACCGATGGTTTCCTCCGCCTCGATGGTCACATCTACATCCCTGACTCCGCCGATCTCCGGCTCCGAGTCCTCCACTATAAGCATGACCATCCCCTCTCCGGACACTTTGGACAAAACCAGACTTTGGAACTTATATGCCACGAATACACCTGGCCAGGAATCAGGACATTTGTCAAGGAATACGTATCCTCCTGCACATCCTGCGCCTGCACCAAGGTTCCGAGACACCGGCCTTATGGATTGCTAAAGCAGCTCCCCATCCCTGAGAAACCATGGAACTCCATCTCCATGGATTTCATAGAACAGCTCCCCGCTTCCTCCGGTTTTACAGCTATACTCATAGTTGTGGATCACCTCTCCAAGCAATGTATTTTCATCCCAATGTACGACACGGTCACATCTCTGGAGCTAGCAAAGCTTTTCCTCCTCCATGTCTTCTCCAAGCATGGAGTCCCCTCCCACATCACCTCCAATCGAGGTTCGGAGTTCGTCTCTCATTTCTTCCGCTCACTCGGCAAGGCCCTCGACATCCGCCTCCATTTTACCTCTGGTTATCATCCAGAAGGAGATGGCCAAACCAAACGCATGAATCAGACACTCAAACAGTACCTCCGGGTCTATTGCAACTACCAGCAAGATGACTGGTCTGAACTCCTGCCTCTTGTGGAGTTCACATATAACAATGCCCTGAGTGCTACTACCGGAGTTTCTCTGTTCTTCGCAAATAAGGGTTATCACCCCAACATCACTGTACACCTGGAATGGGATCTCACCTCTGCTCAAGCCCGAGAGTACTCCGTTGACCTCGACTCCCTCCACCAATTCCTCCATGAAGAGATGGGCCAAGCCCAGAAGTGATACCAAGGACCCGCGGATGCCAAGTGGATGCCAAGCGGATGCCGGCACCGGACTTCCAAGTCGGTGACCAGGTATTCATGAAAGCCAAGTACTTCTGCTCTACGCGCCCCTCTAAAAAACTCTCCAAAAAGAACCTAGGGCCGTATACCATCATCACTCAAGCTGGTACCCACTCCTTCACCCTCCGACTCCCAGAGACTATGAAGTCTGTACATCTGGTCTTCCACGTCTCACAATTAGAACCCTCCATTCTGAACACCATCCCCAATCGCATACAACCTCCACCACCTCCAGTCGAAGTCGATGGAGAACCAGAGTTCAAGATCATCAGTAAATTCACACATTGCTTTTTCTGCTTTTCAGCAGCTTTTCGTCACTGAAAAGCACAGAAACTGAAAAGCACCAAAAAGTATGTTAAAGCTGAATTCCAATGCAAAAAGCATGAAAAGCAGTTACATCATCCGAAAAGCAAGTATATAAGAAAAATACTACTACTACCGTAGTGATTAACTGTCTGGCGATATAGTGGGAACAGCTTGGGGGGGAAATTCGAGAGCTCATTCCTGCATAATGCGGGCTTGTCAGGTGGTACGGCTGGCTCGTGAGGTCTCTAGGTGTCTTCATCATCAATCTGTGAGATACACTGATGCCATTTTCCTCAACTCATCTCGATTTGTCCTCACGTTCTCCCCATCGACCTGCATGTCCCTGCACACTCTCCCAACCTCATTATTGACTGCCATGACATCATCCCATCACTCCATAACCGCACCCTCGGCTTTGTCCCAGAGAGCATAGTATCTTCTGAGTGCTGTGATCCTTCGCTCATCATCCTACAGCAAAAACAAATCCACGGATGAGGCACACATGGAGGCGATCCATCGTCTTTGTCACAGCTTCGTCAAACTTGACTGTATTAGAAGTGGAGGTGGGATCGAGTGTGCAGGAGAGCTCATGGGCGACAGCGATGAGGTTAATTTCTCCTTGATCGTTTTGTAAGCAGAGGTGCATGACATGCGAGCCTGGGATATTCATTGATGGTGACGGTGACCACATGCATAAAGACGGGCACGATCAAAGGTAGCTGGGCAATGGATGCGTGGCATTTGAAAGCAAGACATTCGGACTGCAGTATATGATGAGCATCATACCTCGCCTGTCTCACATAGTAGTACTTATATGATCCCGAGAGATCCTCGCCATCTCCCGCTAATACTATGTTCTTGAGGCTCTGGCGCTCCAGAAGACTGTGCTTTGCATGAATCATGCATTCATTGCCAAATTGGAATGAGTTTGCGGTGGAAGCAATTGATGGTTTCGTCTCGATTACACATGAGACTTGTGATCCTCCAGGTGGGCATTCTTAATACAGCTGAAGACCATCTCAGGAGGGTTGGCGAGAATGTTCTTGCATTGTTCTGCTTCAAGTTGGATGCATGGCGAGGCACTGATCATGGATGTCACCGAACGACGCCATACATGACCACCACCCAACATCTAATGACAGGTCAGATAAGAAAATGAAACAAAAAATGGAAACTTACACTGATCATCGTGTCGTCTTCCTTGGGCGGGCTATGCATGCTCGGGATGCTCAGACTGGAAATTGGGTGATAATGAGGAGGCTTTGCCACAGCATCACCTGAGTGTTGTTCAAAGAACATTGAATCCGACAAGCAGACAGAGTTTCAATTGCCAGTCTTCTCGAACAATGAGTCTGTCTTCTGAGACTCATACTGACTGTCCATGATGGAGTTGTATGACACACAATTATTGTATTCCTCCAAGTGGACTCGTTCTCTGTGCAGGCCACCTGCGAGGCTTAGGGAAGGCGAGGCAGAAATGGATGATGCCAGCGATGTAGGAGACTCCAGAGCAGAGTCCAGCATCTTGTCCCCAAGACCAGGTCGTCCAAGGTTCGTTCCTGAGAAATCGCTGAGCACAGATTCAACCGAAAAGTTTGAGTGGTGGTGAGACCAAGAGAAGCATCGACAGTTGGCATATGACTGTGCAACACTGCTCATGCTCGTGTTTGAATCGCTGCGATGGTGGCAAGTGAAGTTGTGGTTGAAGAGACTGACAGGAGGACCAATGAGCACCCCAGAGTCGTGTCACTGGTGGCTGCGGTTGTAAGGATGGACGAGTGACATGTGGAAGTAGAAGCTCGAGGCATCACTGTCAACTCTATGACGAAGTGGTTGTTTGCAGAGGAAAGAGAATGTGTCGTCAACTGAAGTCGACATGGTGAATAAGAAATTGTCTGATGAGGGCCTCTCTTGCAAGCTTGGCAGAGGAACGACCGAGCCATAATTGAAAGGATCTGCAGAACCGCTGTGGAGAACATTACCGTAGGACGATACCGAGACAATACTGTAGATGGAGTCATGTTTCCGATGGCGCCTATCAGACGTTGTATTGGATGGGGGATAGAATCTGGGGTGGCTGTCATTGAACTCGAAACCTTGTTGAACCTCTGCAAACGAATCAAATCCTGTGAAACTCAACACGGAAGTGGTGCATTTATGACCAGCCCGAGTGCTAAGATAAGAATTCTGAGCAACATCTCGCACCTTGTGCTTAGAGCCGGAACCGGAATCTAGTTGGGAGTGAAGACACTCAGGTGGAGTGCCAGCCCATTTGTGTGTGCCAGTGACATGCTAAAGCAATTGGGGGAATGAGGTGGTGTGTGCTGTGCAGACGAGTGGGATGCAGTCAGGCGAGTCCAAAGACTACACTGTGCCGGCCCTAAGTCAGCACGTGATGTGTTGAACTTGAGATTTTTCAGCGTGGCATTGAGCACATTGCTTTTGATGCTACACACCACCTGAATGTTGAACGTTGAACATCCAAATGCAATTATTGCTACAGTGCCAGATTGCTCGACAACTCAAACAGTGCGTCTTAGAATAGCGTCGACCACTGACACTCTCCTTTTGTGACCCAGGACTGCACATATGCTGAATGGCCACTGCACATCCCGCTGTTCATGGAAATGGTACGTTGGTTACCCCTGCCACCTCCTTTATTGTTGCCTTCCCTGCCATCCCCATTGTCAATCCTTTCCCGTTTTACCAGTGTACATGCTGAAATGGCTACTGTGCTTGTTGACGAGTTGTCATCTTGTCACTCATGCAAACAGCGCATGCAACTCAGGTGCTGCTATCTCCTTCAATGCCCTTGATGACTTCCCCAGCATTTCCAATGATGCCACATTGTTTGTTGAGGATGGCACATCGAGAACATCTTACTGCTCATTACCATTCACTAGTGTGGACCATGTGGTCATCCTCATAGTCGACCACAGTTTGCAGGTGTGTTGTCTCGTGTACCCTTATGTCTGTATCACAGCCTACTATCTGAACTATTCCAAAGTGATGTCGACAGCATTTGAGCAGCTGCTAATTTCATTCCTTTTGTCAACACCTCACCTATCAGGTGGCCATGTGGCAGACTCACACATGTTCACAGCCCTTCCTGGAGCAGTGGTGCGGTTTGCTTGCACCAGTTCCTCATTGGGTGTGAAGTGGAGGGTCACATCAAGCCCATGTTTGGACTTGTCATTTATGCATACATGGCATGTGCAGGTGTGTCTCACAATGCTGCCATCAACAATAACTCACTGTGCTCGATGTGCCCTTCTCAACTGTTGCCTTGTCTTTCAATGATGCAGAGGTCTGTGGAGCTGTTGTGTCACTGTTTTGTCATCACCGATTTAGCATGGGGGTCGAGGCAGAGGTATCCAAAATGGACCCTATCATTCATATATCTCGTTTAATTCTGCTGTGAGCTCAATGGCTCATATACCCTTTTTTTGGTCATTCCATTGGACTCATTGGTCAATCAACTTGCTTGTTTTTTTGTGCTTTCCATACTTTTTGTGCTTTTTGGGTCAGACTACTACTGCTTTTGTGTAGTTTACAATGTGCTTTTTAATGAATTTTGGTTACTTTTTGCTGTTTGAGCTGTAAAAAGCATTGTAAAAGCAGCAAAAGCATGGTAAGAAGCAGAAAAGGCATGGTAAAAGGCAGAAAAGCAGTGTTAAAAGCAGAGAGATCTGCTTTTCATGCTTTCCGCTGGGTTCGCAAAAGCACATGAAAAGCATGTGAAAGCATGTGAAAAGCATATGAAAAGTAACTTGTGAATTTACTGATGATCTCTGAGATTCTCAACTCCAAGATAGATTGTAGACAACGTAATTGCAACTTACTGTACCTCGTGCGCTGGTCCAGATATGAAGATACTGACGAAGAAAAGTCCTGGCTACTGGCCACTGAACTTGGTCACACCTCCGAACTCATCCATGACTTCCACCTCTGGTATCCGGACAAGCCAGGACCTCACCCCACTTAGTTGGCACAGGAAACAATGTACAATTGCAAACTACATTTTGACAAATGACTATCTACTTATGCCCCCATCGTCTCGCTGACCTCTGCCTCTGAGTCCCCGTTCTCCTTCGCCTCTGCGACCAACTCTGCCAACTCCTCCGGTTCCATCTCACCCCTGGAGTCTTCGGACTCCCTGTCGTCCCTGTACACTTCCTCCGCCTTTAGCTCCACCAGCCTCTCCAGGAGGTCGTTCTGGCAGTCAAGGTGGCAGTTCTGCGCCTTCACTGCCTCCCGGAGTTCCTTGACGGACTCCGCCACACCCTTGGTGACCTCCGCCCAGAGTGCCGCTGCTGCCATGTATGACTCCATCCAGTGTTCAGGATCCTTGCTACTGCTCGGACCTGCCTCTGGTTCCTCCATCCTCACCTTCTTCTTCTTCTCCTTCCACGGAGTGGTCTCCTCCACCTGCTTCCTCCACTTTCCCGACCCCTCCACCTTCTCCAATTCCCCTGGCCTCTTGCACCTCGCCTTCGCGTCGCAACACGGAATGCACGCCGTGCCCTTGTTGCCCGACACGCCCTCTACGCACTTGAGCCCGCACTCCTCGCATCGCTCGCACGTCTCTGCCTCCGACATTGCATGTGCCTTCCCCTTATCTCTGCGCTGCTGCTCCTGCTGCACCTCCACAGCCTGCTCCACATCAGTTCTGGCGACTCCGGTGTACATGCTGCGACTCACCCGCTTTTTGGCCGCTGTCTCTGCCTCCTTGCGCTTGCGCTCATCCTCGCATGCCTGTGCCTCCTCTGCCTTCCTCTTCCTCTCCGCCTCTGCCTTGTCCGCCTCCACCTTCCTCTTGGCCTCCACCTCCGCCTTCTTCTGCACCTCCTCCACTTTCTTCACCACCCATTGTCGCTTCCGCTCCTTCGACTTGGCATTGAATACATCCTTGTCGTTGTTGACGTCCTCAGCAAGGTTGGCATCAGACCACTGCTGGATGTTGCTGACATCGGACATGGTGGTTTGGGATAAGGAAGAACAGATGAATCGCGACGGACTTTATAGGCACCCTCACATCCGGTCCACAATTTTTCGGACTCAGCTCCACGCCACCTCCGCATTGTTCTACCTTTTAGGGCCTTCAGGGGTTCAGGCCCAAGAGGGGGATACTGTCATATCCCAAAATATCGCTAAGTCCAACTCCGGTCCTCTGGTCCTCCTCCGGTCTTCCACTCGTGAACTCCAGAGCGTTCTCACTCAGTTCGCACCTCCAGACCTCCAGACTTCCATAGATCTTTGACAATCTCAACTTTGAGTTGGACCATTCCGGTGGTTCCGAGCTCTTCCGTTCCAGAACTACTTCTGGAACTGTCCCATGCCCTTCCGGTCTTGGAAGCACCACATCCCGGAAGCATCTTTCCGAGGCAGTTCCGAGTTTTTTCCCACGCTCTTCCGGACTCGGAAGAGCAGAACCTTCGGAACCACTTCCGGTGTATAACCTTCATGTTTGCTTAACCTTTTGACTTTATCTTACGGCACTTATTATCATATGTTTTAGCCTCCTTTTCAGGTTCATCTTTTCAATATTGTGGGTAACATAATACAAGTGTACCTCCGCCCATAGTATATATATACTTATGCTGTTTGCTAGCACCTCAGTTGTTTTTGCCCATCTTAGGCAGCGGCTGAGGTGAGTTATTCTTTTTTACCTACTAGTCTTTATTCCTAACTAATGTACTATAGTATTGGGCAACTCCTGCCTCTCTTTAGAATCTGTCAATCTTCTCTCCATTCTGTTACATATGTCTTATACTCCATTTGTACTAGCTCACACTTTGTAGTTCCTTCCAATCCTGTGTCTCGCTTAGGAGCACAGCTCCAGCTTCTGTACTCCCAGAGCACAGCTCTGGTATACTTATACCTGACTCCGTATTACTGATCACATCTCGTACTCTGTACTTCGTAATCAGTTCCACTCCATATAAATAGTGTACTTCCACTTGTACAAACTTCAGTCTGATATCAACTTGATTTACTCCTCTTCCGCTCAAGTCTTGACGACTCTCCTCTGAACCTTCGCTTGACTAAGAAGTGTTAGCACTCTTAAGTCTTACTCCGATCTTCTGGACTCATCTCCGAGTCATCTCCGAACATCTCCATAAATCCGGGACCCGGGATTCCAACAAGGGCGTACCACATACGGTGAAGCCAAGTCCCTTCCAGTCAAGCCATAACTCTGGAGTTCCAGAGTTCGCCTCGGAGTTCACGTTCTTAACGGTTCCCAACCCCATCCTTCTTCAGCAAGCATAGGCAGGTCGGGTCATCCTTCTTGCGGGCAGGTTTGGTGGAAAACAACACAGTATCTAAACCAAAGGGCACAAAGTATACGGGGCCATTTCCTTGACAGCCTTGAGAATATTTGATTGCTCTTGGTTAAGAGTGCTTGTAAACTAGTAGACAGTTGCTATCAATAGGATGAAATCATGAGAGGGTAGACTGGATGGTACATACAACAGAGCCGAATTGCTTATATGTCACCATGGTCTCATGCATATGCTGAGGTATCATGGTGTACGGTTCTGCCTGAGCACCATCAACCCTCGACTCTTTCGAGTCCCAGCGAGCTGCACTACAAGGATCTATCGGGGGGATTGGACCAACAGGGAACAGTCCATCAACTACCCAGAAATGATGCAACATTACATATTTCTTGGCCTGCTGCATGATTTGACTGTCAAGGGCATCAGAGCTGTTAAGGATTCAACCATGCTTCTTGGCAGGGATCGATGAGGAAAGCTTGGATAGTTCCTGTTTGGTATGATGAAGCTCTTCATGTGCTTCAGAGTACGCATGCTGCACAAGGGAAAGTGCCTAGAATCAGGGTTTACGATGAGAGAATCAATACTAGTAAGCAGATGGAGTAGTACTTACCTTGCGTAACTGCTGTACTCCAGCATCAGCAGCAGGGACAATCATCACGCATCAGAATTGGTTATCCTCCTCAGTATACTCAGGGCCAGAGTCCAAGTCGTCGCCATTAAGGTCAAAGTTCTCTACTTCAGAGTCGAAACCATCAAGCTGATGGGATAGCATCGTATGAAAGGACTTTAAAATAGACCAGAGGTAAAGAGAGGAGAGATGGTGCATGACAAAGGATGATAGGCACTTACCTGGAGATTTTATATCCTTTCAAACCTGGGAGAGTGAGTAATCAGACCATGTATTCCATTTAGAAAGACACCTATGCCCTCTATTACCATCACACAATTCAAAAGTGTAGCAGGGTTCGACGATGATATAATCGAGAGTAGTGGAGTGTGTTACTTTGAACCTGGTCATGGTATGAACTCATGTAGTATGACAACAGTCTAAGTCCAGAGCCCATTGACATTACTGCCTTAAGCATGGCCTCATTTCAACTCTCCTTTTGCAGCGGTTACTGTAAGGGTTCAAGTTGTCAATTAATCACAACGTTCAACCCTATTCATGAGACAAACTGGTGGATCAATGACAAATTAGGGGACAAAGTTTGATATCATCACTTGCCACACCACGTTCCCTGATACTCCAAGTGTAATATTAGCTCAAAGGATGAAAAGCTAAGTCTGTCTGAGAACGTAACATGTATGGTAATATCATGAGTTCATATGGAGATACATATCTCCGTCGAGGTGGTTGACAACGAGGTATTCATACTGGTGATTGTTATCAGGGACTAGAATGGCACCACGGATGATGGAGCATAATGGAATAAAGGTGCACTGGAGATGGGGAACAAGCTTCACACACTTGAGTTGGAGATCGTGGTCAATAGAATGGGTGGCGCCAGTCTTGGCGGTGTAGGGATGAACAAAAGCAAGTGCCAAAGTTTGAGCCACGTTTGGAATGTTGCACATGAAGACGAAGAGGAGCCGAGCGAAGGCCGTTTCAGTTTTGGTGTCTTGGAAAAGTATGGAATCATATCAAGGATGACCAAAAAATGAGGGGTTGCAGTGGAGGTGGTCGGTTGACAGTTTCCAGTCGACATACGACTCGTAACCTACTTTGACATATCGGTGTTCAGTTATCTATTAAGTATAAGTCTCAGAGTGACAAGATGTTATAGTGAATGCGAGAACTTACCTTGAAGTCAGCGGCGAGCGAGATCACAGATTGAATGTCGAAACCATAGGTGTTGAGTGAGCGGTTAAGAAAATCACAGAGTTTCTTGCAGAATTGAGCAAAGGAACGATCAGACTGCTCCTTGCTCTCCATGTCTGCTAGTGTTGTCGGTAGACACTTTGAACCCAGCTTGACATTCCTGCAATCTCCTGGACCAATGACAGGTCCGTTGGCTTCAACGTCCATTTGGTCAACATCTTCATCTTCCATACTCGAGTCTTCAGTGACATGATCCATGCGCATGCGGATTAATTTCGTCGCAAGTTGGTGGTGGTCAATGTGTAGAACCTTACATTTTTCATTGTCCTTAGTTATCTGTACAGCAATTAAACAATGTCATACCTGACCAGCAACATCCTTGCCATTGGACCAACACTGATAGGCCTCCTTTAATGGACCATGCATGCCCTCATTCGGGCAGGTGCTGTAATTGCGTGCAGCACCTTTGTTGCAGATATCCCGGATGGCATGCTTTGCAAGGTGCACCTTGGGGAAATCCCAGTTGACTTTGAGGCCTTTGATGGCATGAGGCTTCCAAGCCACTTCAATATATCCCTATACTCGGAGAGAGCTTACATCTGCATACTGGTTCAGAAAATGCAAACTGCAACATACCTTCAAGGCCTTATCAAAAGCCTGTAGTTCTTTCTCAAATGTGCTTAGAGTATGCTCTGTGTGAACGTCCAACCCGACGAGGGAATCAAGCCGAAGATAGCTTGCAAGAACTTGGAGGATGCTATATCCCTCAGCAGTAACGTCCTTTTTCAGAACACAGAGAGCGGCATAGAAAACTTGCTAAGATTGGAAGTTAATTATTGTCAAATGTCAGCTGGTGCTAATGTGAATAGAATGCACCACAGAAAGATCTCGTAGCTTGTTGCCATCTATGAAGGAGATAAGAATCACTTCTTGAAAGTGACTGAGACCCCTCCAGCGCAGAAACTCGGCAATGCTATAATAATACACCAACATTTAAATTTAGTGAAAGGGTCCAGGCAGATATCGTCGAGATTGGTATTGATACACACTATTTCTCTAGAATACCCAGTTCACTGCATCTGAGAAAACTGAGGATTTTCTTTATTTCCGGCCATACAGTATATGGCGGCCCCATAGGCCTCCATGGAAAACATGAAGGCAATCAAAGCACATGGCTCGGTGGAGACACATATAGTGAATAAGCCAAAAGATGTTCTAGTCCCAAGAAGCAGATATTACTATTAATACCCATACTTCACATAGGAAACCATGTCAATGTGGTCGACTCACAGAAATCAGGCATAACCCAAGTTCTTTGAGACATTCCTCACCTGCAGCTCGGTTTTGTATGCGAAGCTGCATTGCTTCCTCACCTTCATCATGTGAATGCAGATTAAATACTTGAGATAGGTCATGGAGATGCTCCTTCAGAACTAAGCAGACAGGGCAGGGGCATTTTCCACCATGACCACGAATGAGAGACATCATACACCTACAATACTGTGTGAGTGGGGAAGTATTGTCAATGACACGGAACTTACTGCTCTTCATAGTCTGCTGAGAGTATTAGTATCACTGGAAATAGCCAACGCACAATCTTGTCGTAGGGTGAAGAGTATGCGTATCCAGTACTTGAATATAGGATAATCTCATCAAGCAATTTGGAGAAAGCTTCATGCCAGATGACGCATTTGAGGTTTGTGTAGCCAAGCTTTCCCTCTTCCTCAGGATCTCCCTCAACCTGGCCACAGGTGCTTTGTTATGCATTCATGGTACAGTTGAAATGGAACTTATGATTGGAAGCCATCCCACGACAGTACCACCTCCTATCTGACTGCTATTCCATATCTCAACTGGCAAGTTTGCACAACACATGACCACAGGGTACCCCTTGACTGTGCCGAAACTGGACAGATTTGACTTGTCAGCATACAGGATCAAGCCGAGTGGTACCATGTTGTCGAGGTCATGGGGTAAACTCATCTGATAATATTAATACAGCAGATTTAACAACACCTGAGCAGCACAATCGAATAAATTTAAAGAGTACATACTTGGATATCCCACCAGCTATCTCCAGTCCATGGTTCGTCATAAAAACAGCAAAACTCCCCAGCTGCATCGCGTTTGTAGAGACGCTGGGCATCCCACTTGAAGTGAGGAGCAAGCAATGGGTTTTGGAGGAGGTCGAGTGCCCACTGCCACATGGGGCGTGTATGAACCTTGTACAACCTCTCCTCATTTTTGTAGGGCACGGTGATCTCATATTTGGAGAACTGACATTAAAAGTGAGAAGGTAAGAAGGAAGTCAAAGAGATATTATCAAGGAAATACATACATACAGGGGTGAGCACCTGTTCAGCCATATCGCATGTCTTACGAAGCTCTGCATCATTCTTCAGTGTGACCTGAGCATCACCTCGGGAAACACGAGTAATGAGGTCCAGCAATAGCTCAACTTGTCGTTTGTTTAGTGATGCATCAAGCATGCTGCAACCTCCACAAACTCAAAGTCGGCAGCAGTACGGAACAGATTCCAGGGGGTAGGGTCCACTACAGTGCGGGAGGCTCTTTCTTGCACTCGGAAATCTTCATAGGATTGATAGAAAGTTGCCCGCTGACTGTGGGGATGGAATTCAGTCTTGTACTTAGTAGATTTGTTGTTGTTGGATTGCGATTGCGCCGGGAATTGCACAGAGTTGCTGACACTGGGTGCAGCTGTGAATAGGATTCAGATCATTATTAGAATGACATGTGCACAAGGCGAGTTAAGCACACACCTTGTTCCTCCTCTCGTAGGCTGTTGACAGGCTCCCCATTGTTTGATGGTCCGGGATTGGTACTAGGCCCAGGGTCTATAGGTAATCATGAACTTAAGTTGGAATCCACAACAATGAAAACTTACCGTCGTCAAATTGGAAGGAAAGGGACACATCTGGGTAAGAAATACTTGGACCCGTCGATGTGATGGTTGTTGCTGCATGGTGTCTTGCTGCTGAAAGGAATCATTGACAATTTAAATAATAAAATTCCTCAAGAATGAAAGCATACCTTTCTGAGACTCCTCATAATGACGTGCAGCCAGCTTGCAGTCCTTCTCTTGTTCCTTCCGCCTCTTGCAGCTTGTTTCGTGAGATAAAACTCCTCGCATCTTGAACTTCCTACCGCAGATAGAACATGCCTTTAGGCCGGTAACAGCCTCATCGTGGGTATTGTGGGTGTTGGGAGTTGGACGTGAGGGCACCATGGTGGAAGAAAAGAAAGCAAGAGATGAGAATTGGAAAAGCAATGAGAGACTCAGAACCTTGCATATGCCTGCAGGCATACGCATGTCATCAAAATGGCATTCTCAGGCACATACTGTCATTGTCACCCCGGTAAGACCCAGCCAATGGAAGGGAACTCCATTATCTAATCTCATTCCATTTTCATGGTCATTCTAAGGTACTTGTTATGTAACACTCTGACGTTGTCAGGTGCCGGCATTATCATGGCCCTTAGAAATTTGTGACATGGTATCAATTCATTGCTTACAGGTCAAAGCAGCTCTTTGTTGTCTCGAAACAAATGGCAAGATTATCCTGAACTCTGGCCATATTGAACAGAAGGAGTATGAGAAGCTCTATGCCATGATGGGAGAGGTGGTCTGCCATGAAGTTGGTGGCCATCAGCTTCAACTACAGCTCACCAGGTGGAGTAGATGTGCTGGGTATGTATTGTTTACTGTACTGGTATTTAGACTAATACTCATCTCACTACAGTCGAAGAATCTCAAAGGTTCCGAGCCGGCCTATTGCTGGTGATGAAGATGAGTATGCACTTGCCCCAATGGGCTAGATGTATATGTTTTTTTTTGCCAGTATCATTACATGTTCTGCATTCCATTAATTTGAATCTGAATCTGGTCTTTGTTTGAACTGGTATAAGCATGTGAGCATGGATTGAGCTATCATTGGAGTTGTATGGGGCAATGTGACAAAGAATTATATCATAAGTTTGTACAGATGTACAGATCTGCACAGATAATGACCTGACTGTGGGTCTGTGGGTCTGTACAGTACTGTACAGCTCTGTACAAAGGGTGGGTGGTTTACTGATGTGGTGGCAGCCCAGAAAGAGGATGAGAGGCAGCAAAAAAATTTGAGAGGGAGTAGAAAGACTTGTGTAAGTGGATGTTATGTGTTGTTAATGCACACAATGGCCTAACAGTTACATTAGCTTCATATATGGCACTTAGAAGCCACCACTCATGATCCCACACTTCAACGGCACTATCAATTGTTGGATTCATTGGGTCTGCAAGGCATGAGCTCTGATGAATCTGATGATGAAGCTATGGGACCTTCGCTGAAATACCTGCGTGTCTACCTGACCTGGCGATTGAATGAACTTAGCGCTCTAATGTGGAAGATGGACCCTATCATGGACAGCATACATCACACACCCATCGGCTTTAGAAAAGTATGTGGTTCTCAAATGTGCATGCATCCCCATTCAAAGAAGTATAACTCGTCAGCAGTGGCACCCCCTGGCCTGCCATGTATTGTAATTGCTATGATCCATACTAGGTCAATGATTTGTCAGAAAGGCAGTGGAAGTTGTTGGATATGCAAGATATTGACTACAATTTCAGTTCCTAATGAACATTCTCATATGATGCCAATGGTTGTACACTTGTCATAGTTTTTCATGTGTAGGCTAATCCAATTGGTTCTGTATGCGGAAGAACTTCATCATAGCAGTGCAGTGAATTTGATGGATGCCCGAGAACGCCTTCACCTGATACCACGGTCGCAGTGCATGGACACTAATACACACCTTCAAGAGCTTGTTCAACGTCGTCGCTGATTCATCAACTTCGCACCAACTCCTTTGGCCCAGACCATCTCTATCCTACCTTCCTTTGACCATGTCCTCGATGCACACATGAGTGATCCAGAATCCCCGCCAGACTCGGATGGTTTGTTGCCTCCTTATTGTCGGAGAGTCTACACACAGCCAACAGCCCGCCCTTTCATTAGTTAGATTTCCCCTCAATATTTTTCTCTCGGCCATGTTCCATCTATCCGATGACTCATTCTAGCGGCTTATTTCAAGGCCAACAGCAAGTTCGAGTCATCACCAATTCATTCAAGATTATAGGTCTTTCCAAAAAATAATAGTATGGTGAGGGTGAGATTCTTTGGTACATCGTCACCATGTGCCATTGATCATTTCAATCACTTCTGCGCATGGGCGGTGCGAGGTGACAGACAGTGCAGTATGTGAGTGCTGTGCTACAAGTTAATTTTACGCATGATGTCATATATCATGTCCATTGATGTGCCTTACCCTTTTTCTGCTAGCCTTCAATGACAGAAGTTGTCCAAATGTGGCAACAATACAAGCGCAGACACATCAACGCCTTTGAGAGGCTTCAGAACCACACATAGCTGGGCATTGATCACCCCCACTACCTGGTCGTTTGATGTCAAGATGACAGACAGACTGCCATGCTCCTAGTGAGGGAGGTCAATTGTGCGTCGCCCTTGGTTTCCTGGGGACAGTGCACCCTCCTGCTTGCAACATAAGCAAAGAACCCCAGCTTGCGAGATTCAGCAAATTTTTCAAGGGGGTATTCATTAGTCTGAGTGAAATTACGCTAAGTACAACCCCACAAGGAATGCTCCCACTGCAATAAATCCAACAAAAATTACCATAAGAACCTGTGAGGCTGCACCGGAGGAGTGAAAGGAACAGGTAGAATGGGGTGTGAAATGTGGATATTTCTGGAAACTGTTATTAGACATAGCACTGGAAGTTATGAGAAAAATTAAATTGCATACTATAGAGGACCAAACTTTCAAACAAGGGTGCATGTCTCTTTTGTCAGAGGAGCCACTTGCGATCAACGTTTTGGAGCTCTGTGAGATATGATACTGGGTGATCGCATTAGCTGGGGGAAGAAAGAAAAGAGGTGACACACTGCGATCGCTTGCACAGCTGAAAGTTCTGTCCGGTGTACTTGTTAGAAAATACTCGAGGGAAAACAACTGAACCTACCTTGACCATGGGACAACATCTCCACTACTGTACCAGTTTCCACATCCCAGATATAAACTTCACCATTATCTCCACCACTAATCACTGTCTTCCCTTCAATGTTGAATTGCATTGAGGCTATGAGATTTTGCCTAATGTGGCCCCGAAACTTGCGAATGAAAGTGAGATGTCCTGTAGGATTGTCGCTCATCTGGTAAAGATCAATTCCATCCTAGAGATTCCATATGGCCAGGTGACGTGTAGCTTCATGGTATGCAGTGCTACCACTATGGAATTTGATTAGATTGCTGCTGAGCCGTGAAATGACGTAGTCTCACATTCTTGTTAAGAGCCATTGCCGCCATCGGCGAGACCATGGGGTCACATTCCAGGAAATACTTTAGTGCCACTCAGTACCAGATGACATATATATAAAAACAGGTTACATACACCTCCTTGCTGTCAAGATAGCAAACAACAACACTCTTTCCACCATCACAGAAATGGGAAGTTATTGCAAGAGCTGGAAGCGACTGCTCGAACATCGGAGGGTGAGCTGAGAGTAATTGCAGGATATCTAGTAGAAAGTGAGATCCACCAAGGTAGGGGAAAACGAGCATAGCTACCTGAACCCTCCAAAGCGAGATTGTATAGCCTGAGGAAGATGCGCCCTAATCCAGTAATGGATATCAACCCACATCCATGATCAATGCAGATATCCTGAACGGGTCCATCGAATATAGTTCTTGTACAGAATACATTGCTCGTGAGCTATGGATGAGTAGGCAGTATCATGGGGATAAATTCGTACAAATCTTACCATCTTGTCCTCTATGCACCACAAATTGAGCGTCCTGGCAGCCCCCCCAGATATGAGATATGTTTGTCTTGCATTGTCAAAGTGATGAAGCCACTGTAAACATATAACAGGCCCTTGTCGAGCATTCATACGTTGCAGCATGACTCCATCTTCTAAGGACCATAAAATGATTTTGCCATTGTTGCCTGTGTCCGGGTAGTCACGGTGAGTCTCAGCAACACTCAATCCAAGTGTCCAACAAAGTACTCACCTCCACTGGCAACACAAGAGCCATCCTCTGCAAATGAAATACAGTTGATAGGGCCTCTGTGACCCTTTACATCAGCAAAATCACACATTACTTAACAGTGCTGGAATTACACTTAACAGCACTTATGCAATGCTTATGTGTACTTATGGATAAGTAAACCCTAAGTGAAATGACCAAGCACTCACTCAATGAGTACAAGACGAGTGTGAGGAACTGAGAAGGTTTATGAGCACTGGTACTCTTGTGAGAGGATGGGGGAACTCCAAGAGGACAAGACTGGGGATCCAGTCAAGTGCGCTTGGGGGTTTATATAGTCTCAGGGTATGTACATGTGTGTACACTAGATCTATTGATATCCTATGCTACAATGGAGAGTACATGAGGAGGAGGTGAGGTAGACGAGTCATGTAGAGTCATGATGAGTCGTAGCGAATCATAACTAGTCATGAGGAGTCATACCGAGTTATTGTACTGGTTTAAGGTACAACTAGTAGCCTTGAGGCTGCTAGGTGGTATTAGTTACAGTGTAGCATATGGACGGGGCGAAGGGTACTGAGTCTAAGTGAGTTAATAGGAGTCATGACTACAAGGCAGTGTTGTAGCAAGGTACAACATGCTTTAGAGGTGTGTTGCATGTGCAACAACCATGAGGTGGAGTGACTGGACTTGAGCGTATAGCCATGCTCGGGTTATAGGGGTAATGGATAGGGGCTATATGCGAAAGTCAATGTAGAAAGTCCAGGAAAATGATAGAAAATATGGGAAAAATAGGGGCGTGCACTGAGCGTATTCTGAGCGTTCGTAACACTAAGCTTCTAAGTAGATCCCTCTGCTGGAACATTGCTTACGCCATGCTTATTCATACTGGAACGCACTTATGAATCACTTATTCACACTTGAAGCACACTGAGAACACACTGGGGTCATGCTTATTCGTGCTTGGAGCACACTTATTTATACTGGAAACCGACTTGTGGGTGGAAACAACAGGATATATTGTAGTGTATACAGGCATTTGTAAACGCTACTAGTAATCTAAATCAACGATGGGGACATGCATCAGGAAATTCACACATTACTTACGAACACTTATGAACACTTATGAAAATGTCATAAGTGTTCCAGTACATAAGTAATTGTCAGTAATTCATAAGCACACTCAGCAATTCATAAGTGTGATTCAGTGTATAAGTAAAATTAAGGCACTAAGTAAATATAAGTAAAACGACAGATCCACAAGTAAACACACAAGAACGTAAGTAAATGGTTCTGAGTCAGACCTTGCAATGCAGTGAGAGATGGGGCAAGGACATGCAAAGGTATGCACGCATGTCAGTGGGAGGTCAATTTCTTCATCGTCGACAGGGGGTACTAGGGCCTAGCAGAACCAACAAAGTCCTTGCAAATTATCACTTCGAACTCCTTGAGGGTGACAGGATCAATGTTTAACTCCCACTTGAGGTACTGGCACATCTTGCATTCCATCTGGTTGATCTCGCTGTAGAGGACCAGGGGTCCCTACAGTTGAATCCAACCATAACCATCCCTTCGTTATAACCCGAGACCGCCTTTGCTTTGTGCTCCTCTTCAGCGTCACCGTCTAGCGCAGAAAACCCGAGTCTGAAGGCAGTCCACACAGTCCACAAGTCCGGAAAGTCCATTCCAAGTCTGAGGTAAGTCCGGTCTCGTATGGACTCTCTTGTTTCACTTCAGATGTCCTTTCCTTTGACCTTCGGATCCCTTTCT
>QGOI01003224.1:0-15495 GCA_003313885.1 Boletus sp. MG55
CCTCGATACCCAGTCCCCGGAGGTACAGCGGATGATTTTCAAGCTGACAGGCTCGGTTGTGTGCAAAGCCATGAAACGCATTGACAACAATCCTGAGGTTTAGTTCAGCAGCCCTTGTACCAAGCGAGCTGGCAGCAATTGTTCCTTTGGACATACAGCCGATATTGTGTCCAATCGCCTGGTCTTTACCGCAGTTTTCCAAGGCCTGATGGGTAACAGCTAAAGCATACTTCACTCTGGGAAAGATGAGCTCATGAAGCAGCTGAGTGAAAGGACTTACAATTTGCCACTACACTTCATCTCCGCAATCGACTCAACAAAACCATGGTGGCACACAAGCAAAAAGATGCCAGTCTGTTCGAACACTTGGATTTGATCCTCTTCTCCAGGATTCGCTGTGTTCCAGTTGTTGGTACATGTCTTCGGATGGTTACTGTTACGCTTCGACCAGAAGCGAACAAATAATGCTGGACTGGCAGGTCAAGTTGCGTGTTCCTGGATCCTAAAGAGGTATCCCCGAATGGCTACAGCAGCGACGACTCTTGAGTCACTGAGGCTTCCAACCACTGTCTATGGGTGAAGGCGCGTGGTGAATCTAAGTCGACCCGGAAAGGGAAGACTTCTCAGAAGGGCTGAGATCCGAGGAGATGTGGAGATTGAACGAAGGAGCTCAGCTGGGCTTCTTGACACTATGCGGTAGATTGCGTAGATCAAGGTAAGGTACATGAGAGAAAGAAGCAGGCCTTTTATAGGCCTTACGTATCGGAGTCCATAGCGGACTCAGAAATAAATATGACTTGAAGGGAGTTGGGACGGAACGGAACGGAAGTATAGTACTACAGCCTCATCGGGCGGGAACGGAAGGTGAGATATAAATATGAAATGGAAGCGGGACAAACTGGGATCGGGTAAAGTAGGAACACAAGGCAGTGCATAAAGAGAGCACTGCCGAGGAGGCAAAGTCTGTGCGAGGCGATGAGAGTCAAAAGGAAATAGAGTCCGGTGCATACTGCTTTAGAAGGCAGTGTTCTCGGCTTCCGTGGTAAGACAGTGTCCCTCGGAGTCGTAGTGGTTGAAGCTGAATAGCTCGTCCCACTGGCTTTGAGGAATCTCCGTGTCCAGTTGGAAGTCAGCCCATAGGTCCCGTGACAAGAAGGGAGGAAAAGATAGGGGGTCCTCCCATTCTGTAACATTACCCCCGTTGTAGCCCTGAGGTACCACCTCAGAACCAATCTCCAGTGGCGTCTTCGTAGTTGGTGGGGTCATCCCACTCAGGTTCCTCGTCATCTCCTCGTTTGAGGCACCAGGTGGCGCCGTGATCGGGAGTACCGCAGCGTTGGCAGGGAGCCCAGGAGCAGGCGTACTGGGGGTGTCTGAGGACGCGATGACCTTTGCTGAGAGAGTTGGTGGAGACGAAAGAGGGTCCCACAAGGGGTTTGCCACTATCAACCACGGTTGTTGGAACATGGTGGGCATTAGTGGGAGGAGTGGGAAGGGGGTGGCTGGGACCGGCCTCGCTGCTCTCTGTAATTCCTCCCAGTGAGGCGGGAAGGGTGGAAGTATGGGAGGGTAGGCCATAGGTGAAGACCTGTGCTCCCTTTCTCTTAATTCGCCAGAGGGGGATGGTGGGCATAGGAGAAGGGGAGACAGGTAGTGAGGGGGTGGGTCCAGGGGTAGGCTCTCTGATCCTGACGGGGATGGGGGTGATGGAGTCGTCGGAGGTAGGAGAGGAGACGACTGTCGTGCTGGTGGACAAGGTGAGGGAGGGGAGTCCGCTAGGGAGAGGAGACCTGCTATTGCTAAGTCCAGCGCGGACAACTCCTGGGCTGAAGGTTTCTGCGATGAAGGCGCGGAAACGGGGGCAGGTATAGTCCTGAGGTGGGGTGTCTCGGCTGAATAGGTCTCCAGGGAGAGACTCCTGAATGGGGACGAGGAGGGCATTGATGGTGGATGGGGGAAGCAGTACGATGGATAGGATGAAGTGGTGGTCATGGAGGAGTTCCAGGATGGTTTCTCTGGTTTCCATGAGGAGTTGCTCGATGGCAGGAATGAGGGATAAGGGTCTCGGAGGTGGGTGTTCAGGGATGCGCGGATGTTCCATAAGATATGGAGATAGATGTCAAAGACCATTGAAAATTGGTCATGTAAACGGGAACTGTACGTCATCTGGTGGGAAGCGTCAAACTAGCAGACCCCAGGAGTCATACTAAACATACATTTTGGAGAGTGCATAATGTTTTTGCCATCGCCTGAATGCTGAGGGAAGATTGCTGCCGATGCAGCTGGTGGTAAAGCTCTAGGCATTCCAACTTGACGGCAGTAGTAGGTTGCATGGGAAAACAGCCGAGAGCACCGGCACGGATGAGTGAAACGTTGGGGAATTCACAGTTCTTCTGTAGGATAGGTACAAGCGGCGCATAATCTGCTTCCAACAATGAAAAAAAGAAGAAACTGGGTGAACAACAAAGCATACCAAACATGCTGATGATGTCAACATGGAAAGTGTGGTCGTGGTCAGATCCCTCAGCAGCAGTGCTCAACGGGTTCCGTTGAGCGTGCTTCCACTCTAGATACTGCTGAACTAGTGATGGCATTTGGCGTTGCCATTCGGTGTGTGCCTCTTGATATCGCTGGGTACGGGTTCGAGTGTCATCACATCGTCGAAACACTGTTTGTCTATGCATCATGAGCGTACGCTCTAGACTTGTACTTGACACTTACCAGTGACTGAAGGGTTTAAAATACTTGGAAAAAATCCGGGGAGCGTGCTGAAGCTCAGGTTCATCTTCATCCTCCGACAACCATCGATCGTCATCATCAGTTGTTGCAGTGGATGGAAATTCGCCTGCGCTGTAGTCGTGATTGAAATTCCCAAGTTCCATGGCAGCTTCGACCATACATGCATTGAGCTGCTGGTTTTCTGCGAGCAAATATCAATCCAACATGACGATGAAGCCATAAACGTACACACCTTGAGCTTCCTCCGCCCACCTCTTTTCCTCCTCCAATCTCTTCTGATTGAGACTGTTCAGCGTATTGACAGAGACGTGCGCCATCAGCCCATGGTGAAAAGTGGTGGACTTGACCCACCGGGATATCGACATTGCCGCTCGTGACCGCTTCATGGTGGAGAGAACGTGGTTAGAGAGCAAGAAGAAAAGAGTTAGCTGAACTTGAACTCACCTTTTTGAGCAGCCATGGAACTACACAGCGATGAACAGCATAGAGAGGTAAGAAAAAACAGAAGGAAAAATAATAAAGGGGTGATGGTGCACGAGGCGGTGACAGATGATGGGCGGGGCCCGAGCTCGTCGTCGTCGCCAACGACGACGATGGGGGGATTCAACAAGATAGTGTTAAAACTCCGCCGTTAGGGACGGAGTTTGTAGTGCCTAATTCAACCAGGTCCGTGCATCACATCATCCAAATTAAACTCCATTTACGGAACTGCATTCCCAGCACTTTCTGACTGCTCGATGTTAGGCAGGACACCTTGCACAGCACTCAAATCATTATATACACCACTTCCGTATATATATAGCTATGAGAAAAGGTTAAATAAATAGATTTAAAAAAACCGCAGTGAAAAATATGCATTTGTGGCCGACATGCGACGCCGACGTCGTCGTCATCGTCAGGGATGGCAAGTGGATGGTGTGGACGGTCTGTGGGAAACAGTCCCTGCGCTCGTTCGTGACATGTGCACTTAGCCGAGATAGAGATTACTGAGGATTATGTAACTATCTTATCTATATCTGATCAGTCCAAACAACTCTTTTGAAAATGCCCTAAGTAAGTGCTGAGTGCCGGGGTAAGTGCCGAAGTCGCTTTCTAGTGCCTCTCTTATCAAATTAGCATGAAGGGTGACATAGTAGTGTCGTTACTATAATGTAACATAAATGGTGACACACAGGTGAGAATAGAGTTCAACAGCTGCGTGGTGTTCCCGACGATCCATGGCTGCATCTCCGAGATGCTCTAGCCTCTCAGCACACCACCATGAGAAATCTGACAGAAAGCGATCAGATGGACACCAATTAGATCATTGGCTTGATGCCCACCAATAACCCAGTCACCGTATTCTCCGCTCACTGTTTCATCCTCCCCAAGGTCGCTCCTCAACCTTTGGAGCATTTCTGCAGCTTCTTTCACGCGACCAGCCTCGAGCAATGCTTCACCAATTTGTGTATACATGATGAATCGCGAAACTCCAGCCTTCAACTGAGAGTTGAGGCAATCATGTAGGTGAAGCAACGGAAGCTCACCTCGTCCAGGTCCTTCATGACGTCATCCCACGCACCGACAGCCAATCGCACCTTGTTCCACTTTGCAACGAGATCTCCCCGCGATGACCCCGGAGGGACAAGGGACAACGCCATCGAGTAATGTGCAATCACTTCATCAGAGTTGTCAGCAGCCACGGCTGTGTCACCCGCAGTTTCTAACCCCTTGATACACCCATGTGTGAAATCTGATGCAAAGTGGTTGGCAAACGAATTATAGTAGCCGTCGATGTGGAACGTACTTTCAAGCCAGTCGCTTAGCTTTACACTGGCGCCTATCTCTGCTCCAAACTCGTTCGACATAGCCTGTAATGATTCCACTGCCTCGCTCATCTGGGATGCCACATACAGGGCTTTGCATGTCTGTTGACAGATGGCGAGCAGTAACGAGTTCAAGTCCCACCCAAATATCTAACGAAAATCGTGAACATCCAAAAGATATGCTCAAACAAGAGGCCCACCAATGATATAGTGTCCAGTTCTGGAAGATTTGAGAAAGGGGCCAAAGCTCTTGCACTGGCAAATGATTTCAATGCTTTATCATAGTCTCCTTCATTCAGGGCGGTCTGCCCAACAAGAAGCTGCATTTGCGCCCAGTGCAGCAAATAGTCAGACTCGTGCAACCTATAAACTGGAACACATGCCTGAACTGCACGACACAATGCTTTATCGGCTTCTGCACAAACCTGTACAAGGTCCATCACACGCCTCACGGCCTCATCGCGGTCTCCAGACACGAAGACGATGATAGACTACATATGCGATGGGTTCATCAGCAGGAGGGTTCACAGCGTAGATCTGTGCGATACCTTGATGAGCAGGAGAACACAATCGTTCTTGGGCTCGCTGCGCAGAAAGACTCGATTGAATTGCTGCTTTGCAGCAGCGAGCTCACCTTTGCCACCAAGCGCGATGCTCAATGCAATATGGGCAAGAATCGTAGGCTGAGCCTGGATAGACTTCATAAAATGGAGATCAGAATGCAGTGAAGGAATCAAAGATGAGAAATTACCGCCCATGCATCCTGTTCCGCCAAATCCCATTGTTTCAATCGGGCTCTGACAAGGGCGAGGTTGGCGAGTCTGTGGTGGTCACCATCTTGCACTTTACATGAAAGGATCGCAACAGCGGATGTCAGGTCATCCTGACGCCATGAATTCAATGATTCGTTGTCAATGCGAAGTAGCTGCATCATCAAGATAAAAAAAGCGGTGGGAATCATGGCAATCAGCTTTGAGCAGAGCTTCTAAGACTACACTTCAACTTACAGGCTAAAAACGAGAAAATAGAATTAGCTCGTTTCACCTAGACAAAAACAGAACATACAAGCTAAGGAGCAAGGGTTCAAGGGAGAGCGATTCGACTGTTGAGACAATGGTGAGGAGCTCTGTACCAAGAGCTTACCTGGTTATTGGGTAGCCGGACATTCTGTTGTGAAAGAATTATTCAGTGACTCTGTTTTGTTTGAGGCTCTACTAGTGCAACACATATGCTCACCATCGGGGATGCACTCTCCAGTGGCGTGGGATGATCGATGATCGATTGATCAGCGCTCAGTGATGATGGCAGCTTTCGGACATCACAAAAATCACAGACTTCCGATATTACCCTTATAAACCCTTATGAGGTGTCCCATTTGTATAATTCATACAATCAATTATAAACCCTTATAAGGGTAGGTTCCATGGAAAGTTTGTATCATGCTGGTGGCAATCACCGCAGGCAATAGATTATTTAAACTCGGCTATCACAGATAGGACATATGAGCTCAGTTTATAGTCAAATATGAATTAATTCACCCATATACTACCATTCTTTTCTTGAAAATAGTACACAGAAAGACTCTGAAAATGTGTGGTGAGCACTTTTAATAGAAAATAAAATGTAGCACAGTCGAGCTCGTAAATATAGTTTCAAACACTTGCCACAACTTGATCCTAGTTACACATAATTATATCTTTGGATTATTGCCGACTTTTTGAAATGCTATATCAGGACTTAAGTTTAACATTTTATCCACGTCCTAGCCAGGGTTTCGCAGCACTAGGACTTAGAATTGAAGAGTCGATAATTCTGCATCGTTACGCCCACTGGACTTAAAAGTTTCACAATGTAGTCTGGTTTGAACGAAATATACTTCATTTAATAAAAAAGTGATTTTTTGACTCCACAATGTCATTATCTCGACTTCACAATGAGTATACATTTTGCTGATGGCCACCCCACGGAGAAATTTTGAAATCGTGGATGTGTCGAAACAGCGCTGCTCTGGTCGCTGCTCGGGTTACTGCTCTGGTTGCTGCTCTGGTGGTTGCTCTGGTCACAGCGTTGGTATTGCCTCCACTGCTGTTCTGAACTTCTGATGTACTTTGCATTTTTACTAGCTGTTGTAGTAGTGTAGCTAACAAATATACAAGCCACAGTCGGCCAAGCATGCTGAATATAATCAACAGTCTCCTAACACTCGAGACTGTATTGATTATTAACATATTCAGTAGTACACTATATTAGACGGACGGTACATTAGGGGACTAATCTAATCTCCTTGATTCTGGTCCCTCACCATCTCATCTGCATCAGGAAATGTTAACATTTCTTAGCGGCACTTAAATTAACTTATCTGTACTGATGGCTCCTTATGACTGAGCTGCCACAAGTAGTTTTAAGTAGATCCCTCTACTTGAAACAACTTTACCGGTCACCCACTTTAGTACTTTTTAGCACTTTCACGCACTTTAGAACTTTTGAATAATGAAAATAAAATGCCACATATATTTCAACTATTCAAGTAAAAAACAAAAAAAAATATATATACTACAGTAATCAAGTTGTCATTGGACGTGTCCTTGTCATGTGCACATTGGTGCCATTGCATTGGTCATCAACGTGTGTCCACCATCATCGCGTCATGGCATGCCATTGCATCATCTGTCATCGCCATTGTGTCGCGGTGCCACATCATGCATTGAGGTCACGTCCTTGTCCTCGTGTCGTGGTACACTGTCATGGCAGTTGTCACGCCATGGTGCCAGGTCGTCATGGTCGTGGTCATCACGTCATGGTACGGATGTGTCCTCGTCGTGCAGCGTTGTATTGGTTGTCGACGTGTCGGCCGTCATTGCGTTGGCCATTGCGCGGTGCCATTGTGTTGGTCGTTGACGTGTTGGCCGTTATCACATTGGCCATTGCATCGTTCGTCATCGCCGTCGTGTCATGGTGCCAAGTTGTTGTCATTGTCGCCGTCATCACATCATGGTATGCCGTCACAGCAGTTGTTGCGCTGTGGCCCGTGTCATCGTCATCTGTCATCGTCATGCCGTGGCAGGCCGTCACGTCATTGGACCATTGGCATTGCGCTATCCCCTCCACATGTTGTGTCGTCGTTGTGTCGTGGTATGCCGTTGTGACAGTCGTCGCGTCATGGTGCCATGTCATGTCATTGGTGTGCTTGCAGGAGAGGGAGAGGGAAAGGGAGGGGATGCGGACGGGTCATCGTCATGTTGTTGTGGTAAGGCGGGCTGCCAGAGGGAGGGAGAGAAAGGGAAGGGATGCAGATGGGATGAGGATGGTTTGTCGTCATTGTTGCGTCGTCGCCGTGTCATCCTCATTGGACCCCCAGATAGTGCGCTCGGGGTATGTGAGGGAGAGGGAGAGGGAGGTGACACAGATCCGGGTTGAGGTTGAGGCCTTGAGGTTAGGGACGGCCGTTGCGTCGTCGTTGCATCATGGTGCCACGTCACATCGTCATCATCCGACTATTGTTGTTGCCTCGTGCGCTGTCGGTGCCACACGCTGTGGCCATCGCATCACGTCGTGGTGCCATGTCATGTCGTCGTTGTCTGACCGTTGTTCAAGTCCTCGTGCAGTGCAGGAGAGGGAGAGAGAGGGGACACAGACGGATCATCATCATTGTCACTGTTGCTGGTTGTCGCTTGTCGTCGTTGTGTCATGGCATGCCATTGTGACAGTCATCGCGTCGTGGTGCCACATCATGTCGTTGGCGTGTTTGCAGGAGAGGGAGAGGGGAAGGGGAGGGGACGTGGAGGGGTCATCATCACGTCGTCATGGTAAGGTGGGCTGTCGAGAGGGAGAGAAGAGGGGCAACGCAGATGGGTCGTCGTTGTTGTGTTGTGGTCACGTCATCATCGTCCGACTGTTGATGTCGCCTCGTGCACCATGATCATGGCAGTTGTCCCATCAGTGCCGTCGGTGCCACGTCATGTCGTTGTCATTTGTCGTTGTCGTCACTGTCATGGCGTTGGTGTGTGTGCAGGAGAGGGAGAGGGAGGGGACATGGACAGGTCATCGTCACGTCGTCGTGGTAAGGCAGGCCGCTGAGAGAGAAAAGGAGGGGGAGGAAGGGAGAGGGAGTTGCGGTGCCACGTCGCGTCGTTGGCGTGTGTGCAGGAGAGCAAGAGTGAGAGTGAGGGACGTGGACAGGTCATCGTGGTATGGCGAACTGCTGAGAGCCTGGAGAGGGAGGGGACACAGATGGGACGAGGACGGTTTGTCATCCGATCATCGTCATCCTCGTTGGACCCCAAGAGAGTGTGTTCGGGGTATGCGAGGGAGAGGGAGAGGGAGAAGGAGGGGACACAGATGGGTTGAGGTCGAGGTTGGGGATGCATTGTTGTTGTTGTTGTGTCGTCTCTGTTGGAGAGACGGTGCATTCCGTGTGTGCAGGAGAGGGAGAGGGAGGGGATGTGGACAGGACGAGGTTGGGGGTGTGTGTGCCTGTCGACATGCTGTGATGGCATGTCCGCGTCCATTCAGACACGCTGTGTGGATATGTTGGTAGGCAGGAGAGGTCGAGGAGGGAGAGAATGACAGCGAGAGACGACGAGACATTTCCAACTAAGGTCATGTGCATCGTGACATCATTGAAAATTGCTAAGTCCAGCATATTTTCGGGATGTAAACTACTTAGGATGTAATGCTACACTACTATATATGGGCCCATAACATAATGGTGCCTGTCGGCTATGCCATTTACTTATGTTCTTATGTCACTTTGCAATACTTGTACCGCTTTAGTACTTAAATTAAGTAATTAAGTAATTCTAAGTGTCATGAAGTAATGTTAACATTTGCTGATGTGAGCTCTCCCGACCTCATTACTTTCACCAACTACTCTGCATAAAAGGTTATGAGCCCTGCTCTGGGACTTTAATCAAATCAGCATCACCAATCACACGTACATTATCAAATCTAGACCATGTCCAATACAGGACCATCATCATCGGCACTGCCTGCTGGCCCGCTGCTGGCTGTTCCACTGCCACCTGCTTTACCTGCGTCTAGTGGATCGGGCACCCAAGGGAATGTTGCAGTGTCATCCTCCAATCAACCCGCTGTCACTGGTCCCATCAATAATAATAATTTAGGGGCTACCAGTTCAGCTCCTAAAATAGAGAAGCTGAAGGATGGCAACTGGCTCGCATGGAAAACTCATATTGCCACCGTCCTTAAAAGGAAGGAGGCATATGATGTTGCGACAGGCATTATGCCACAGCCACCCGATCCCGACAGTTCGGCTCTTTGGTGATCAAAAGATCTGATTGCACAGGAGCTGATCACCACAGCAATCAAAGACGAACAAGTTGTACACATATCTGAGTGTACCAGCTCATCTCAGATGTGGGAGGCCCTCCACACCATCCATGAACCATGTGGCCAACAATCCATCCTATCCATCAAGCGCTCGCTTTACAGTGCACAAGCCAAAGAAGGTTTGGACATCGCCATACACCTCAATGACATGAAGATGCTATGGGAACGCCTTACCTTAAGCGGTCATCGGGTTGATGACATGGAGTTCAAAGCAATCCTTGTGTCATCACTCCCCCACAGCTGGGAATCCTACACTACATCATACCTGGGATATCAAGGTGGTACTCAGGGAAACCAGCATGCACAAGTCATGACTGTACAGCAACTCGTATCCCTGCTTACAGAGGAGGACAAGAGACGAAAGGAAAAAGATGATGGAAGCGATTATGGCTTCTTGGCTAAACCCAGGTACAAGCCAAACAAAGGGAAGACCCGACCTTGCGGTATCTGTGGATGCACAAACCACATCATGGCAAATTGCCGACACAAGGGAAAACCCAAATGTGGGATCTGTGAGAAGTTAGGGCACAAAGATGAAGAGTGCTGGAGAAACCCCCTGAACAAAGGGAAAGGAAGGATCTCCAAGGGTCAGGACCACCAGAAATCCAACCCCAAAGGAAAAGAGCACACTTATGTGGCTACAGAAGATATGGACAGTGATACAGAGAGCCTATACAAGGCATTCACTGCGCATGTAAATGTAGATGAGATGAATGATGAGGCTGAGGAGGCCAATTTTTCTGCTTACTTGTGGATCACAGACTCTGGTGCAACATCACACATATGCGCTGAGCGCGATGCCTTCACTGACTACTGGGACTTACCTGGGAAAGTCATCAAAGGACTTGGCAATAAACCCGTTACTGCATATGGTAAAGGCACCATCACTCTTGTTAGCCAAACTAAAAATCCAAATATTAAAATTTGGCTACATGAGACATTGTATGTATCTGAGGCACATGACAATCTCTTGTCACTGGGTTGTATCGATAGTGCAGGAGGAAGTTCCTCCTGCGGCAGCGGGAAAATATTGGTGTACAATAAAAACCACCAAGAAATTGCACACGGTTGACGGAAACAGAATCTGTATTACCTCAACGTCAACACTGAGTATGCAGATGGAAGCACAAATATTGCCATTAAATTGAAACATGCATATACTTGGGCGGAATGGCACCACCGCCTAGGACATATCTCCATCACTGGACTATGTATGCTACATGGCAAGAACCTAGTTGACGGGTTCTCCATCACCAACAGCACGCAGAACTTCAATTGCGATGCATGCATAAAGGCAAAACAAACTCGTCAACCTTTGCCCAAAAAGGTAAGCCGCCGGGAAGTCAAACCAGGTGAGATCACACATTCCAATCTGTGGGGTCTTGCTCCTGTGCCGGGACTAAAAGGGCACAGGTACTACATATCGTTTGTCAATGAGGCCACTCGACAAACAAAACTTATGTATTTGACCAATAAAACAGAAGCTGCAGACAAAGTCAAACATTACCTGACGTGGGTCGAATGTCAAGGTGACAAATTACCCAAAGTGATTCGGGTAGATAATGGACGAGAATATATTAATCGCAATCTCGTCACGTGGTGTGCAAAAAAGGGGATTGAGATACAAACTACCACTCCCTACACACCGGAACAAAATGGTATCACCGAATGATACAATTGGACTGTCATGGAATTAGGCCGTGCTATGCTACTTGCACGAGACCTGCCACATGAATTATGGCCTGAGGCAATGAATCATGCCTGCTACATTCGTAACTGGGCCTATACACATGCCATTCATGATGCCATGCCTTACCAAAAATGAACAGGCGAACGACCTGATGTTTCACACATACAGGAATTTGGCATACCTGTATGGATCCTCAACAAGAGTCACAAAAATAAATTACATGCCAAAAGTGCACAACATATTTTTGTAGGCTACGACGATGGACCAAGGGCCATTAAATACTATGACACCAAAATGCGGCACATTAAAGTCTTGCACAACTACCACTTCCTGATGACTAAGCCACCCTACATGGCACCAGAATGCCGGTTTGAGGGGGAGTGACAAGAAAACAATGAGACGGTAAGCAAGCCGACTTCTGATGACAATCAGGAAAATGGTTCTACCAATAAAAGAACCCATAATTATGAAGATGGACAACACATGAAGAAAATGAAGACAGCTATACACAATGATAGCACACAGCCACTACCCGATCTGGTAGATGACCAAGACGAAGATGAACCCAAGCCAACTCAGGCTGAACAGGTTTACACGGCATTCACAGAGACCACTATTGATAAGGATCCCAAAACGCTAAAAGAAGCTAGGGAATCACCTAATTGGCCTGAATGGGAAAAGGCTGTGCAAACCAAACTTGAAACACTTCGTCAGATGGGTACGTGGGAGCTCCAAGATGCCCCCAAAGATAGAAAACCCATTACCAACAAATGGGTATTCGTGAGAAAATACAATAAAGAGGGTGAGCTACTGAAATACAAAGCCAGACTTGTGGCCAGGGGATTTTCCCAAGTCCCCGGAACAGACTACAATGAGACATTTGCTCCTGTGGTACGACTTGAAACCATCTGAGCAATCCTAGCCTTAGCTGTCCAAGAAGACTGGGAAATCCAGCAGATGGACATTAAGGGGGCTTACCTAAATGGTGACCTAAAGGAAGAAATATATATGAACCAACCCAAAGGCTTCAATGACGGAACATCTCGCTTATGTTATCTAATAAAAACCATATACAGACTAAAACAGTCCAGGCAAGAATGGAATCACAAGCTGAATGAGAAACTACAAAAGCAAGGTTTCCAATGGCTTGAGAGCAATCCGTGTGTATACATATGAAAGACCAACTTGAATGGGATTGAAATCATAACTGTTTGGGTTGACAATTTATTGCTTTTCACAAAGAACAAAAATCAAATGGATAACCTAAAAAGAGAATTAGGCAATCTATTTGAGATAACTGATCTTGGAGAGCCCAATAAGCTCATCGGTATCGAAATTGATCAAGATAGACAGAATGGGACTCTAACCATTCGTCAAACAAAATACATAGAGGCTATACTTGAAAAATACGAAATGGAGAATGCCAATCCAGTCACCATTCCCTTAGATCCAAACATCAAACTCGAACCTCAAGAACCTCATGACAAAGCGGCACCCATAAATGGCAACTATGTGTCATTAATGGGATCACTGATGTATGCCGTGATAGGCACACATCCCAATATCGCATATGCAACGAGTAAATTATGCTCATTCAATGCAAATCCAGATTTAATACACTGGACAGCGGCAAAAAGAGTACTACGGTACTTAAAAGGGACTAAAAATCTAGGAATTACCTATAGAAAGGGGGGAGAAAACCACAATTGCATATATGGATATGCTGATGTGAGTTTCGCCAGTGATAGCAGCCAACATTCAATAAGCGGATGCTCATTCATCCTTAATGACGGTGCAATCATGTGGTTCTCCCAAAAACAGAAATCTACCATTGCATTGTCTACTGCAGAAGCTGAATATAAAGCTATGGCAGATGCTACATGACAAATGGTATGGCTACGGAATTTGTTCCATGAAATTGGATATGTGCAAACTGAACCAACTATGCTACATGCTGACAACCAGTCAGCTATTGTGATCGTGACCAATCTTCAACATCACCGGAGATCCATGCACTTTGAAATTAGTGATCATTTTCTCAGGCACAAGATCCGGACAGGTAATACACAACTCGAATATTGTCACACAGACGATATGACAGCCGACATTTTTACAAAGGCCTTACCGCATGAAAAGCACACACAACACACCTGAGCACTCGGCCTATCTTTGGCTTGAGGGGGAGTGTTGTAGTAGCGTAGCTAACAAATATACAAGCCACAGTTGGCTGAGCATGCTGAATATAATCAACAGTCTCCTAACACTCGAGACTGTATTGATTATTAACATATTCAGAGTACACTATATTAGATGGACGGTACATTAGGGGACTAATCTAATCTCCTTGATTCTGGTCCCTCACTATCTCATCTGAGCTCTCCCGACCTCATTACTTTCACCAACTACTCTGCGTAAAACTAGCTACTATACATTGCCCCTAATGTACTAAATTCGCCATGAAATCATCTGATGTGAGAACATCGTGAATACCTCTTGGAAAAGCTCCTGAGCCAAGCCTCGCAAGCTTGGGTCCTTCGCTCATGTTGAGCGCACGAAGATGCATTGTCCCCAGGAAACCCAGGGCGACTTCAGGGATGGTGCTGTCAATGTAACATATCGAGAGAGGACCCTACTGCAGACCCGAAGATGCATTGTCCCCAGGAAACTGAAAGTGACTTCAGGCAATGTGGCCGTCTCGGTAGCTAGAATATGTGATCAGCAGGTTTCAACCCTTCCTCTCGATGGAAGAACACTTTCACGCTGTTAGGATATTTACTAGGTGATGGTGCACATCAACGATTCAGGCATCTCATTTTGGGGGATGACTCACAGATTGGGCTATTGCACAAGGAGTGAGCTGTGTGGTACGCCCATCGAGGTGTTGAATATTCCTGACACGCCATGAACAAACAGCCAGTTAGATCGGAACTATTGCTTACCATTGAAGGTAATGGGTGTCGCATCAACAATTGGCCTCCAAATTTCCTGGAATCGAACCTTGACAGCATTGAGGTAGCTCAATGCATCCATGACATTGAGCTGCTGTTCCTAGGGCTGATTCAGACCCTTATAGAAAGTGGCAGAGGACGTACGGTGGATGAGGGTGCAGACACCGCGCGATTGGCCTCCCAATGTTCAACTTTGAGGGGACAGTGGAAGAGTCTGCTTGGGACTAAAAGGTGGCAAAAGGCTGTGATTGATGACCAATCAGTAAAGCGAGACCAATCAGCATTCTCGCTTTGCTGATGTAAAGCATCCAAACGAGGATTACCCCTGATAATTTGACTTGCCGGTCGTTCCTACTAGCCTACATTGTTACTCTTCTTTGGCTGACAATGCGAATGACTCTATCCCTATATCAGGAAATTCACACATTACTTACGAACACTTATGAACACTTATGAAAATGTCATAAGTGTTCCAGTACATAAGTAATTGTCAGTAATTCATAAGCACACTCAGTAATTCATAAGCACACTCAGCAATTCATAAGTGTGATTCAGTGTATAAGTAAAATTAAGGCACTAAGTAAATATAAGTAAAACGACAGATCCACAAGTAAACACACAAGAACGTAAGTAAATGGTTCTGAGTCAGACCTTGCAATGCGGTGAGAGATGGGGCAAGGACATGCAAAGGTATGCACGCATATCAGTGGGAGGTCAATTTCTTCATCGTCGACAGGGGGTACTAGGGCCTAGCAGAACCAACAAAGTCCTTGCAAATTATCACTTCGAACTCCTTGAGGGTGACAGGATCAATGTTTAACTCCCACTCGAGGTACTGGCACATCTTGCGTTCCATCTGGTTGATCTTGCGGAGCTGGAACATACCCTGCGCTACTACTGACCAGGACTTGTTCGAGTAGGTATCATCACATATCACCTTTGAGGCAAGCATGAAAGTGGATAT